>JAGDQP010046868.1:0-15180 GCA_022664845.1 Lepisma saccharinum
TACAGCGCCTTTGACGGGGAGTCCGAGGTCTGTTTCGGTGTGAAATTTACGTAAAATGCATGTAATTTTCCCAAAAATTATACTAATCTCAAAAAGATCTGAATTTCGAGGATGGGGTACGGACCTCCTCTACGTACGTCCCTATCCGTAATTGTCAGCAACTTCAAGGATGTAAAATAAAGTGGCATTTGACACCGTGTCCATGGAGTGTGATTTTTAAAGGTTGCTCTGTGTTCCTATCTTGATTCTCCCCTCTGTTTTACTTAATTAGCAGAAACGCCTCACTTGCATTTGTGAAGGCAAATACTGACCTATATCTGGCATACTATTTGTTACACGGTAGAGTGGCTTTGCTGTCCTTGTCAGCACTGTCAGGTATGTTCATGTATATACTTTGAGTAATAAATGCGTGTTTGAACCGAAACTGTGGGAGTCATTGCAGCGGCTGTCTCTCCTTGCTCCGAACTTTAACGCCCTCTAGCGGACAAATGAGGCTTTACATAATCGAATTACTTTGCAGGCATTATCAACATCGGGGTACAAATACATATACGAAGTCTTATAAAAAAAAATCCTGTTCGAACCGAAATACTTCCCATGTCAGTTCTGGTAAGTACTTTTTCTTAATAATACTTACTTAACTTACCCACTCTATGGCTTACGGAATTCGCAAGTTCATCACGGTAGTAACAAACGTTTTAATAATAATAATAAATAATAACTGAAAAACACATTAACATATACTTTGCATTGTTTTTCCGAAAATCTTCTGTCTAGATAACAGCGGCAATACATGTACCTACAACAAATGTCTACAATAAAATATTTCTTATTTAAATTGGTGATAATTCCTGTCATTTACATTTTGGTTTAAAACAAAGTTGGAAAGTGCTTTCGTTGTGGCCAAAAATCTTCCGAATTAGAATCTGAATTTAATTTTAAAGGCCTTTACGCAACTTTGTCTCAGGCCGCATGATGATGATTAGTGGAATGAAGAAAGTGGTAGGAAACGGGAGAACCCCGAGAAAACCTACGAAAACGGTGTTTGTCCACCACAAGAGCAGGGATCGAACCAACGACCCCAAGTGCAAGAAGTGAGCGCTCTACCACTGAGACACCGTGTGACCCCCAAATCTTCTGATTTTCACTTGATGACCTATAGTTACGAATTCAACGGTCGTATCACATAACGTAGTTATTTTCACAATGGCCTAATTTTTAAAACATTACTTTCGTTGCTTTAAATAGGAATAATAATAAAATTAAAATAAACTGCTCTTCCTATTTCTACTTATGAAAAATATTTTGTTCATTACAAGGGATATATTCAGCTCGTAGTTCAACGAATTGCAGCTATGAAGCTAGTTAGGAATAAACCTGTTAGCACTCGAGCAGATGTCAGTCTCCAAACATCCTGAGGAAAAGCATTCAATAAATCAGCATGTTTGTCCCATTTATTCGTAAGAACACCAACAGGAATATTAAAACAGGTAAAACGCAAAAGTCGAAACATAGCCCTTGTGGTCCAGGCGGAAACGTAGCTGACTTCGGAGCGCCAATGACAAGGTATATGAGTTCGAACCCCGCGCTGACCATCCCGAGGTGCTCCGGGGGTTCCCAGCATTTTCCGAGGTGAATGCCGGGATGATACCTTAAATAGAGTCCTGGCCGATACCTTACCTATTCTCTAAGCCAAAAGACCTTAACTAAATTGAAATTCAATACAAAGAGTGGAAAAAGAAAGAAAACTATGTACGGAAGTGAGGCTACAGTGGTAAGCTGAGCATAACCGTGAAAAAAACAATGTGGCCAGATACGTATATGAGAAAGTAGCTTTTCCATTTTTAGTGAAGTTACTAGGCAGTTGATTGGAATTAATTGTGGGTATATATTCGTGTTATTCCAATACTTACGCAAGTAAACACGACGAGATACCCACAACTAACTCGCAAATTATTAATAAAAAAGAAAAAGCCAATTTTCACTTTATATACCTGGCCTTCGTTATATTCAGTTGATCATGACATCCTCACTTCTCTGTACAGCCATTGTTTCTTCTTTCACTTGTTTATTTTTATCAATATCTGTCTAATATTCCTGACAATGTCCTACGAATAAATACGACCAAAATTCTAATTTGTTAAAATTGTTATTTCTTACGATCTCGAAAAGCTTACTGATACGTAAGTATTAACAACTCATCATATTAATCTTGGTAATGTATATTTACTGGTTAGAAATAGTGGAACAAGTGTATGTATCCTTAAACTACGACAGTACAAATAACTATAGAGCAATGTAACTGATATACACGATGTATGATAAACAGAAGTTCTTTAGTTTCTAAAAAAAATAATACACCGAACTTTTGTTTATATAGCTGAGAAAGATGAGGAGCGAACTTTATCATTGCCACAATTTAAATCTTCAGTTCAAAAACTGAATATGATCGTTAATTAATCAGTATTACTGTGTTAAATAAGTGGAATTATTATCTACTATTAGAATAAGCCAAAACAAACCATGCTTGAAGAAACAAAACTCAAATTATACGAAATAATTACATTAATATTAGAATTAACGTTATAACTAAGTATTAATAAACAGCTATTAACTATTAATCTACTAGAGATGGGATGCAAAAAACGTTAGGACAAAAAAAAAAAACGTTTAAGAGGTTAATATTGTTTCAGTCCATAAAGATGGGAAAAAACGAATACTTACACGTCCACCTCGATCCCATACCCTTCTGCATCATCAAACATGCTCGACTTGAGCACTTCGGGAGCAAGGTAGCCAGGAGTGCCACATAAATCTGAGGAGTTGAGAAAGCACGAACACTAAAACTTGTTGCTTTCAAAACTCTTCAGATATTGATTTAAAAAAAAAAAGGACAAACGGCAAACAATTCAAACCTTAAATTTAAAAAGTTACCAGTATAGCGACGACAAAAGAAGACAGAACAGTACATGATATAAACAGTCAGACGCGTTCATGAAGAGAAAGTTTTCATGACATGTCGTAACGAAACATCTTGTACGCATTAAACAACAAAGAACCAATGCGTTAAAGCCTTTTGAACAACATTTTACTAACTCTGCAGAGTTAACGAACTAAGATATAGAGCAAAAATATTTACGTGTTTTAACCTTTTGACGTCGGCCAGGGATTTCAAGGAATTCGCGGACCTTCAATTTGTTCCCCTCCCCTAATTACCGGAGAGTCATAAATACATTGTTGGAAAATTTACGAAACGCATTTGTCCATCGTGCCCAAGTTAAAAAAGTCGACGACGAAGAAACTAAATAACTGAAAAAGAAAAAAAAAACTTAGGGGAGGAAGAGACATCGTATGTGAGCAACACTCTCTTTTACTGTGCGCAGACAAGAACTCGCCACTTCATGGCCTACATAAAAAATTCTGAGAGTTTGATGCATTGCAAAGTGAGAAAAAAGTGAATACCCGGAGTTTATCTATAAACGAATTGCAAAGGAGAAAAAAAAAAGCATTTACTTGCGAGATCCATGTCTCTGTCGTAATTATCAAGTGTCATAAAAATTTACGTGTTTTAACCTTTTGACGCCGGCAAGGGATTTCAAGGAACTCGCGGATCTTCATGTTGGCAGCCCTTGTTCCCCTCCCCTAATTACCCGAGAGTCATAAAAAATATCTCGTTTGAAAGCTTATAGAACATAGATTCCAACGAGGTACCTTTGGTTCCCAATTCGTAAAAGAAGTAGACGAACGAAGTAAAAGAATTAGCATCCCCCCAAAAATACGCCAACTGTGCCCCCACCCCGTAATGACCCATTCGGAATACGATGATAAAATTGTACATCAGTAATGTCATCCCAATTGTATCCAATTTGAACCCACCTTTATGGTGTACACCATTTGTCCACGAGTTGGGAGGGTGCGGGAGAAGCGAAAGACGGAAAAAGGCAAAATTTGTCCCTTCCTCCTGACGAATAAAATGTACCTCTCCAGTTAGGTAGTTCTCTCAGGATTAATATAAGACTAAAATTATCCTCTTGAGTCAATTAGTTGGGGAGCTATGACGTGTTAAAGCTGTGGACAATATAAAGTCCATTCGGCCTCTAAAAACGGAAAGACTAAGGGTCAGTTCTACAATCGACCGCTAAACTTCTAGTCAGCGCTAAGTTGAGGCCAACTCTCGTTTTACGCACTCTCATTGGCCAAAATCAGACTTGAAGACTTGAAGCGCTGACTAGAAGTTTAGCGGTCGATTGTAGAACTTACCCTAAATAGTATCGTAATAGTTCTTCCTTTTTTCATTATCCTATCGCCATTTTAAGTTCTTTCTTTTGAAAAAGGACTGACAAATTCGAAACGTTAATATAATGCCTAATAGTGTTATTTTACTTTACACTGACGCCAGAGACGGTAAAACACAAAATCTTCGCTTTACATCTTTGCGCTTATTTAAAAATTGAAAAAGTTTTAACTTAAATGACCTATAAAGCTCATACATTAGATTTCAAGCAATCCGTTCCATTACTTAAAGTGACGCATTAACCAAAACTATCAGTACTAACAATCAATATTTATCTATAACACGTGAATTGATTCGTTAAGACATGTCATATGAAGTTAACGCTAGATAGTACCCCATTAACGCAGGTAACTACAAGAATCAACCATTACAATAATATATATGCTGCCTTGAAACAAGATAACGGCTACATTATCCATCCATTTTTCAAAAAAATGTCTTATAAATTTTGGTACTTATATACATTAAAAAAAAAAAATATTGACCATTTCCTCCAATTCTTTATGACTAAATACTCACAGACCGGGTTAGAAGGAATTTTACTTACCGAAAAGTTTCTCACCAGGTTTCAGCATCCTAGCAAAACCAAAATCTGTTAACTTGACATTAAGATTATCATCTAGAAGAATATTTTCTGGTTTCAGGTCTCTATGAACAATATTTTTACTATGTACATGTTGTAAAGCTTCAAATACTTGTCGCATGATGTATCTGAAATAAAAAGAACAAGGAATTACTGTTTATTAGATCTGTCTATATACTTTCGTTCAACAAAATTATATCTGGAACTCCAATACACCTTTAAATTTTATTACACAAAACCTTTCAAATGTGGTTGTATTAAAAATTCACAGCCATAAAGAACGTTCGCAAACGAGACATGTGGTAAAAGAAAAAATGAAGTGCATGTGCAAATTTAAGGAAAAGTATTTATTATTATGTATCCGTATAGACTTGTTACACGATTGTCGTCATCCTTGTACGACACTCCTTGAATCAGTTTTGGAGCTCATCTCAAGTTGGTCCCTGTTCGGGCGCCATATTATGTCAACTGAAAGATCTGTATTAATGCCGAATACTAAACCTTCGTTTCTTGATCGATCATACACCCTACGATTCGTCACCTGTCATTATGATAATTCCCAGGAATTTTGGATTATGCAGTTGTGCGAGCAAGCAAGCAATACCAAGGAATTGAACTGATGTTCAGAATCACCACTTTCCATTCTCGCGACTAGGTTCCTAATACACAGAATCTATCTTTTCAATTAAGCGACAGAATCAGGGTTTACATTTATTAGGCCAGAACGAAGTCCCTAACTTTTCCAAGTTTTCGAGGTCTACAATGGATGGGTGTTCAAACAATGTGTGGACTGGGAACTGGTTATCTCGAGGCTCAATCTGATGAAACAACGAGATCTGTTAGCTGGGAAGAAATAAAAGGAATATTTTTCCATCATTGGGGGGCTAAATGCGCATTATTATCTTTCGTCTTGACCTTATTATTTCAGGTAATTTTTAGGCTTATTTCTATTATTTTTCAAATTAAAATTTAACGGTTAGAAGGATAATTCAGCAGTATCATACACATTGATCATGCCATACTTAATAGTGATAATGTCTCAATATATTTTTTAAAAATATTTTACTTTACTACTTAACACACTTTTGTCAGACTTAGTGTTCCCGATGCTCAAGATTTTCTTCCTCCTTGTCCTATCCAACTGGTGGGAAACTGCTTAGATAATTTCAAACAGAAATAGCATAATGACACGGAGCAACACTTTCTTCGCTAGACAGTGCCAAAGGTACCATCTTGCTTGTTAAAATATATTGAAGAAAAATGTTCTAATACCCGTAATGTAAACACACCGTGTCACAATCTACACGTTCAAAAGAAGCCCTATCTGGACACGCTGAAACTAACGAACATCACTTGATTCAAGTATTGTAGCCAGGGGGAGGGTCCGGACGCCCTACGAAATTTCGATTTGTCATAAAAATTAGTATAAATTTAAGTGTAATTATGTACATTTCGTTTCCATACCGAGTCTGAATTCCCGAAAGGAACTGGTGGACCCCCTTCGAAACGAAGTTCTGGCTCCAATGATGAAGCTTGATAGGATCAAGTGAAAACAGATTTTATCGACGTGTTCAGGTAAGACTTTTTCAATTATTTGTATATTCCGTTATCATGTCCCCACAATGTACTAAATTTACGACTTACCTCGGAATCACATTCAAAAATACTAACGATATGTCTCCTGATTACCCTGAGCGACCTGCGGTCACATACTTCACACAAACATATAAGGGGCAGTCAAACAAAATTCATTGGACTTTCGTAGCGGATAAAGTAATGTGTCTTCATGTCAATATTCCGCCGCTGCCAACATACATTTCCCACTATGACAGTAGTCCATGAATCTCTTTGTTATAAAATTATTGCACCTGCGAACGAAGTTAATGCTGCAATCTTCCCCGTATTTCTCCGTGTGCTTTAAATTGGGTCCTCTTTAACTTTTCCTTAACTACCGGAAAACATACAGGACGCAAGGGGGACAGATCTGAGCAGTATAAGCAGCAGGATGCTTCACGAAATCTCACCTGTATTGTTCCACGTTGTCCTTTGCTTTTCTCTCTGCGGGTTCGACCATTACCGTGCAGGAGAATGAAGACGCCTGGCAATAAACCAATCCACTTTACCCCTGAATCTGAATTTATTTATGGCCTTTAGGCATCTCAGGCTCAGGCCGGGAGAGGCTGTTAGAAGGTAGTCGGCCAGGGCTTAATTTGTAGGAACCATCCTGGTATCTGCCGGGATAAACCTCACTCAGGATGGGCGGCCACTGGGATCGTTCCCAGGACCTGGAAGGTAACGGACTCACTTAGTGAAGTCCATAAATAATACGCATACTGTAGTGAGAAAGCGAATTACAACGAGATTTATGCCTGGACGCCTGCATCCTGCAAAATGTACACAAACATTGGTCGCTCCAACAACAAGTTAGGAGATTCAGGGTCAAATCTGAGCGTGGTTAAGATGCCGTCATATTAGTAGGATCCATCCTCACACGCTAGACACCCGATTACAACAGAAATTACGATTTAAACAAACAAATATAAAAGATAAAGTAATCAAAAGTGACTTACTTGGTCTTCTTTTCCGAAAGCGTGACTACGGATGTCAAATAATCGAAGAGTTCACCATTCTTACAAAGCTCAAAGACTAGAAAGATGAAAGTACTGGACTCAAATACATCATGAAGTTCAACTGAAAAATTCAAAAGAAACGACAATTAGAAAACATATAGCACTGTAAAAAACAATGCAATTCGAATAGAAGGGTTTTGTTTCCCAATAACTATTACCTGGCAAGCTTGTATTTATGTACGATAGATTTTAACTAATTAAAGCAGAACCCATGTGTTACTGCATTACACGCACATGTTGTTAAAAACATTCAATGGAGTCAAATTTGCTCAATGTGAAACAGCTTGAAGAAATTCTATTACTGATGGATATAATAACAAGCATTTAACACTTTTAGCCTGGCGCTAGGAAAGAGTTTAGAAAAATGTTTGTATTATCGAAACTTCTAGTGATAAACACGTAAGATTTGGTCAATAAGGACTTAAAACATTGCCTACATTTATTACCTACAAAATCGTGCAGCGGTGAATTTTTGGCCTCCAATAGGTTTTGCAGAGGTGAAAATACGTTTGGTTTCTATAACACATAATCACAAAAATTCGCACAAATCCATTATCAATGTTGTTACAAGGTCATCTACATAATGGGAGAAGAGAAAAACAGAACGGCGCATTAAAAATGAGGGGAAACTGAAGGTCTCTAGCTGAAACAAGAGAAGAAGTAAACTTTCTAACGTCATTGGCAAATGCTTTAGTATTGCTATCTAATTGGGAAATATGCTCTAGAGAGTCTAGACACCCAATCAAATAAATATACACAGAGAAAACAGTATTTAAAATTTAAGGACGACGACGCGATATAGCGTCAGTTGGAATTTAGATAACTGAAGCAGCCATCGCGATACCGCGTCGATCGGACTAAACGTGTTAAATGAATTTATGCAAAACTAATTCTACATATAAAATGCTTCCTACTTCTACAAGATGAGAAAAGATACGATATTCGTCACTTTTCATATTAACTGTATTAAAGAAGTTTGTCGTTCGCCTTTCTTATTATACTGTTAGGGGACCTGTTTCTCTTACATTGTAATAAGAACTGTCAGATCTTAGGGGAAAATGTAGATGAATTCCCTCCTGGCAACGAAACTTGTACTTTGTAGCTATTCCGAGGAGCGAAGAGATGTTCCCGAAGGGTGCAGAAACGTATTGGTAAAGCAGGGACGGTAAAGACTAGGTATTCAAACAAAAAAAGCATTTCTACAGTTGCGAAACCAGTCTACTGAACCTGGCAGTGATACGCCATTATCTTATTGCTACTTAATTAAATTGAATGGTATTTGAAGACAATAGGCACGTCTGGCTTTGGCCAAGATAGATAGGGTTGGGGAAACGATGTGGGACATCAGTCAGCGACTAGTTTGAAGGTAACATCTACTCATTAGACGGGCGTGACTAAAGAAAGACTTTGGAAACATCTGAGTCAGGAATACTTGCCACTTTTAGAACCTATAGAATGTGAAACCAACGTTGTCGCTACATGAAAAGTGAAACTTACTGAAACTAACAATAAATTTTTAGCGCGCGAAATACTATTGCCATTCAAGTGAGGCAAAAACAAATTTCTTTACATCTAAAGGTTCCAAAATATATTAAGAGCATATGAAGTGTTGTTAACAGTATAATAATCAACAATGTAACTGCTGAGGCTGCAGCATAGACCTGTAAACAAGCTAACGAGAAGCAAGATAGTGATGGGAGGATACACTAAAGTCGCTAATGGCATCGCCTATAATAGTGATGTTGATCTCTTTGAAGAAAAGATTATACATTGTGATTTTAGCAGGTTGATGCTGAGTCCATTTAGTGCTGCCCAGTATGTAATTCTAGCAAGATCATCGTTTATACTATTAATGGTCGCTGTTAATTCACGCGGATCGCATGACGTATACATCTGGAAATCGTCTGCATATAGATGATGTTTACAATGTTTTCATGCATTAGGAAGGTCATTTATATATAGACAGAACAGGAGTGGTCCGAGAACTGTTCCCTGTGGGACTCCTCTTGAGAGATTACGCAAAGATGATTGTGAACCAGAAAGACTTACAAATTGCTGGCGTCCTTGAAGATAGTTTTGCACCCATTGAATGGCATGCTCAGAAAAGTTGAATAAAGAAGATAATTTAGAGAGAAGTGTTTTATGTACGATAGACTGAAACGCTTTAGAAAAATCCAAAAGAGTGAGAATAGTAACCTCCCTCGTATCCAAGGCCATTCGGATCTCGTCAGTTATATGTACTAGAGCGGTTAGAGTGCTATGATTTTTGCGGAAGAATGATTGAAATGGGTCCAATAATGAGTATTTTGTTAAGTATCTACGAATTTGATCCCTCATAATATATTGAAGATCTTTTGAGAGACTGGGTAAAATACTTATGGGTCGTAAATCGTCTGCATTTAGGATTTCTTTAGTTTTTGGAAGTGCCATAACCTGTGCTACCTTCCATGCCGTCGGAAACGTATTTGACATTATCGAGAGATTAAACATATTAGTTATTGGTAATAGTATAAAGGGAATGATTTTTTAAATGAAGGTAATGGGAATTTTGTCGATACCTACTGCTTTTATCCTGTGAATAGATGATAGAACATCTTGCGGAGTGACACATATAAAATTAAATTTATTCCCTTCATTCTGCTGATTCAGATGAGTTTCATTTGAGTCGGAACTCTTCGCTTGACTCGGGTACTTAATTTTACAAAAGTGATCATTAAGTTCGTCTGGCGAAAATTTATCTCCAATTTCTGTAAATGTTTGTCTCCTCTTGATAACAAGTAACTGCAGTTTGTCCCACCTGCGCAAATTTGATCTTAGCCTTCCTTATTTGTTGGGTACAACGGTTTCTCAGAGTACGATAAGTGTTAAGAATTGTGTCGGTTCCTTCAGAATTCCTTCTACGCGCCTTGAGGTACTTTCTGTAAGTAGAATCTCTTAACGCAATTAATTCAAGTAGCTCTTTAGTTAACCAGGGGGAAGGTGGAGTGAAACCCAGGCCGGGATAAGGGAGGAGAAAAGAGTCACACAGGGACTAATTTAAAGGTACCATCCCGGTATTTGCCTGGTGTGACTGAGGAAAAAAAACTGTCAGGATGGTCGGCAGTTGAAATTGATTCCAGGACCTCTCGAATACAAAGCCAAAGCCCTAATGCTGAGAGAGGAAATGTCAACAAGAAAAACAGAACCCGAATTATTTCAAAATTCGAAGGCCACTCCGCTCGGTCTTTTATTCACTGGAAAATCACTAATTTACTCGTCTAACTAGTGGTGGGAAAATTAGTTTCAGTCTCGGTCTGTACATGGCAAGGAACCGTAAACTCAGACACGGTTCAAATTGTTCATACGCAAACGCCACATACAATGCAAGAAGCAGCTTTCCTATAACTTCGGCTGCTGAAATACGTTAAAAGCGTCACTCTCCCTAAACCTTCACAACTTTAAAAGCAAATATTTAAGATAAATTTTGGGACTTCGGTGGCTCAGTGGTAGAGAGTTCATCTCTGGTGCTTGAATCCCCGGTTCGTGACATATGGGTCTTGTGGTGTAGGGGTTCTCCAGTTTCCTCCCACTTTCTTCATTGCAACAATTCTCCCATCATCATCCATTCAGCCTGAGCCAAAGTTACCTAAAACTTTATATAAATAAAATTTAATCATGACGTTAAATTTTACTCACAGTACCACCAATATGTACTTACTTATGTAGGAATGACCAGCCACCACTCGAAGGACATTAACTTCCTGCAACGTAGACTCGCGGGTAGATTTTCCTTCTGGGTCTGAAGCATCGTTACTGAGATCAATAATTTTTGCAGCATACTCTCTCCCTGTTTCCTTTTCAATACACCGTCTCACAGTAGAACTTATTCCCCTGAAAAGATAAAGAGTTTAGGTCTAATTAGTACCAGTATTTAGTGCCTTGTATTATTGCAAATTTTCTGTTGTTTTGGATGCCATCTCAGTATTCAGGAATGCAAACTACTTAAAATAAAAACTAAAAGATTTGAGATTTGAACTCTTTTAGTCTAGGAAAGGTGACACTTTCGGTTTACCTATAAAATTTTGGATTGTACCATCAGATCGTAAGAAATGATCAATGGGAAGATTTTTTTTTTTAATTCACAAATTTATACACTGTTGTGATATCGATACTACAGGGTGATTCAAAAGTCCTAGTATAGCTCTGTAAAAACTTTGGTCAAGTTTATTTTATATGGGCCATTTTAGAAACTATGGACTTTGGCCCGCCACGATATGAATGCAATGAGTTTAGAGGGTTTAAATGTAACTGATATCGTTAAAGAGCTAAATGTTACATACAGATAAACCAAACCAAAGCCTTTCGCTAATAAAAAAGCTCACTGTTGCGATCTGAACTAAATCTTAGTCATACAAATAGACAGTGAAGCACGAAACCCGGTCATCATACACTATAAAATTATATACAGAACATACCTCTTCAAGGAGAATGGTGTATTGATTTGCGTTTAAATAAGCTCAACACGCACAACATTAATATATATATATATATATATATACTTGTTTTCGATCAACGTACATCTTGAGTCTGTCTCGTTATTAAACTAATAGCTTCCAGGTTAGGATGGGACCTGACAGTATTTGTAAAATTTGGTTCCCAGCTTCTGCGTTCACTGGTCCACTAGTAGTCGGAGTCCGTGAACATTACACAAAAAACAAACGTATTTAAAATTTGAGAACCGAGACATTAATTTACCATGAGCTGTAAACTGCAATTTGACCTACCATGACTTTATTTATGACCTATAAGCGTCTCAGGGTCAGGCCCAGATAGAATGGTAATGATATTGGAAGGTAGTCAAGTCCGCCAGGGGCTAGTTTTGTAGGTGCTATCCCGGCATTTGCCTCGTGTAACTGAGGGACATACCTGGAAAAACCTCGGTCAGCACAGGCGGTCGCTGAGATTGTTCCCAGAACCCACCGGATTGCTAAGCCAACACACTAGCAACTGAGCTACGGCTGCTCAGTATCTAAACTAAATGTGGGGTACGAACTGACAGCTATCTAGTTATGCTCATTTAAGCCTGCCAGAAAATTTTATATAAGCAGGGATAAATGCTTAATCCTTCTATAACACGAATATAATCATGCATTCTCTCTCCTGACACACGTTTCATGAGTAGTGTTTAAGTCACGTAACCCCAGAAAGGGTTCACGAGTTACTGTACGACAGGGAAATGGTTGTGGATATACAACTAATAAGGTATACGAACTCTAAACTCATTCTTTTATTGTACTTTTCTCTTTTGGCATGGTACCTGTAAAAATACATTCAAGTTCGTAGCGTGCCTTCAAGCACTTTCACGAATGTATTCCGCAATCCGAAAGCAAATAAAAAGAGTCGGAACTGCAACACATATTTGAACTATCGATGACAATAATTTAATTTCCATAACCACCGTCTAGGCCATTGCTTTGGACAGTGGAGAAGGAATGAAGAAAGTAGTGGCTATGGTTTCTATTGTAGGTGCCATCCTGGCATTCATCTGCTGAGAATCAAGAAAAAACTGAAAAATATGTCAGGATGAGCGGCACAGGACGCGAACCTCCGCAATGCTTATCTGAAGTCAGCAATTGTAACCACTAGACCATGTGGGCCCAGTATTCTTCACCTACTGTCTGGTAATATTCTGATATTTCAACCGTACAGCTGAACTACCTGCTTAGTTCTTATTTCAATGATTTGTAACACCGCATAGAACCGTTGTTCGAAGTATGACAAATCGACTAACCTGCCTAAAATTTCCTTTGGTTCATATTTGGCATAAAACTCCTTTGCTGCGTCTTTATCAGGAAGGAGATCATCACATTCGTCTTTTGCCATGCTAGATTAAAACTGACTCCTTCGAAATACTTTCGGAATCTGAAAAGAAACAGAATAAATTTAATAAGCCACAATATTTTGTCGGGTGATTAAAAGGTATTGATCATTTCCAGAGAAGGTGTGGTCGGGAGCAGACTCAAGAGTTGGTTATTTTAATTTTAAGCAAGATGGTGACAAGTGGTGTGATCAGTACGAATATTCTTGACAATGGTTGTTATCTATTGGTATATACAAGTGTTCCGTTAGGAAACCAACTAATTTTGCACACGTATAGATTATATCAAAACAAAACGAACGTTTATCTTGCTTTTTACTGAGAAAAGCCTCGTTTCGGCATTGCTGTCAGTTATAATTTCCAACTATTAACGTATGACTTAGCAACACTGCGCTGCACAAGAACCAAAACAAAAATAACAAGAAAATACGAAGAACGCGGTATATTAAATACGTGTGGAAGTTTAGTGCCGATATGCTCAGTGTTGCCGTCCATATCCTAATAGTCGGATATTTAAACTGGCAACACTGAGGATATTTCTCAGCACAGTGAAAGTTAAATTGTCGTCTTTATTTGATGAGAGGAATACGTCTGCAAAGCTTGCCGGTTTTCTTCCGAGACAATCTGGATGTTTAATTGGAGCATCCAATAGCGTAGTGGTTAGAGCCATCACACATTCCAGGTTTGAATCGTGCTGCAGACAGCTACTGAAATTACACACTATATTTCAAGACGAAAGAACACGAGCAATCTCTAAACGTAGGAGTATAGATAGCGCCACCATATTTTTGAGAAGCCAACCTCGTACACTTTAATCATATCCATTAACATGGGTAATTCAGGGCCGGTACCAAACACAAGGAAAATTGCTAAACTATTTCTGTCTGACTACTTCAAAATTTACTTACATAAAAACCCAGAGCAGCGTTTCTTAACCTTTTCCCTCCTGCAACCTGCATTACTTCTACCCGGTGACTCACCAAAACATGATTTCAAAATATGACAGTTGATTTGCTGTATTTGACAATAAATATCATAATTATATTATCCAAAACCTACTAAACAAATTTAATTGTCTTTAGTAGTTATAAAAACAGTAAGCAAAATAAAATACTTTATTTGACATTTATTAGTTTTAACCAACCAAACCTAGTTAAATTTATTATTTTCCATTCCCTCTGGGACCTCCTTGCACACAACACGCGACCTCCCTTGGAATCGCGACCCCCACGTTGAGAAACCCTGGCCTAGCGTATGCAATCTTTTAAAAAAAACAGAGAAAATAATAATATATTTTATTGCTAATGCTATTGAGCCCATAAAGTAATAGACAGCTAATACAATAAGTATAAATTATTACAATTATTTCGGCGAGTCTGAGCGAAAATCGACAATTTATTTAACCAATAAAGAACAACGGACTGTCAAGGACTAGGCCTATATAATCATGAAGACAATGGACAAAGACCAATTAATACGAATATTACTTTTTCTTTAAAGCCGTCCTAAAATAATTTTGTCCTCCTAATATTTTCTTGGCTATATATAAAAATCTGTTTTATACAAATAGGAACTTTTATAAAATGGCAGTTTTTTCTGAATCCCAAAGAGGGACACTTTGTAATATCATTCAATTATAATAATAATAATACTTTTTAATTGACAGTTCTCATATGTAACCCGTTACAAATTACACTCTAGAACAATTAACTACTAATATCTGCTGAGACACTAATATTAATTAAAGCAGTAAACCTTCTATTACAGATAAGATATTCGTCAGTAGCTCTAAAGATATTTAGTGAAGCAAAAACTC
>JAGDQP010046870.1:0-15180 GCA_022664845.1 Lepisma saccharinum
ACATTCCTACCGTTTGACAACCTTAATGGACATAGATAAATAGAATAAAATGATGATGAACCATTCAAACTCTCATTTTTCCATCCACATACGCACAACAGGATCCTGTAATGATAAATAAGTTACTTCCACACAGTATACATTTATCCAAAAAATGTAACACACGAATAACATATAACAAGCAAGAAATATAAAAAAAAAATACATTTATAGCAAACACTTGAACATTCTGTGCCTAGGTGCCAAATAACGTTTAATATGCTGCACGTGCCTTTTAATTCTAATTCCAGGATTCTTAAGATCCTCTAACCATACCGTGTTCCTAGTAGGAAACACCAAAATAGTTTATGGACCAACAAATTGAAAAGCTATCTTATCACAAAAATGCTTATTGATACTTGATTTAAGAAACCTCTTAACCAATACAGTATAGCCTACCCAAATGGAACAGGACAATGTCTTTTACTATACAGTTTCTGTCTCCTATCCCAGGATTTATCAATATTCTGCAACATGGCTTACAGACGCTAATCCTTACTGCCATCCTCTTCCCAAACGATATCATTCAGATGTCAATTGGCATCCAGTGAGTTGATGAACTTTCTCTCCATGTAGACCTAAGCGGCAGACATGTCTAAGGTGTCGTTCACCGTTAAATTCAACGTGTATTGAATTTAGGCAGCAAATGAAACCACTGTTTTTGCTCTGTATCAATATAGCACCTGAGCATTTGGAAGATATTCCGGTTTTGACGTTCACACAAATTGGACGAAGGAGAATAGGCTGAAGTAGGAACATCTGTTACTCTTCTACTGAACAGAAACTGCTTAAAGTAAGCACTCATAAAAATACTAGCTCTATCATGTACAATCTTATTGACAGCCAAAGGTTAGGAACAGTTTCTGCAACTTTTCACAAATTATTTTCGAACTCAAAGATCGTAATGGTTCCATCATAACGAACCTACTACAGGCATCAGTTATTACTAGGTTGTATCCACCACCGCTACTTGGTTACGGGCCAGCGGCGTCTAAGTACCACACTGAGTTAGGTTTACGTTCGACTTTTTAGTAGTATTCTCCTCCAGGTTTCACATTACTGTACTTAGTACGTTGGCAAATGTCACACGTATCAATAAACAATTTTATATCCCGGAATA
Organism: Lepisma saccharinum; assembly: GCA_022664845.1. Taxonomy (NCBI): domain Eukaryota; kingdom Metazoa; phylum Arthropoda; class Insecta; order Zygentoma; family Lepismatidae; genus Lepisma; species Lepisma saccharinum. The sequence continues at coordinate 1,160 of JAGDQP010046870.1, forward strand.
TTGATGACCGAGTAAAGCGATCACAAATCGTATGCATCGTTTCCCTATACCCATCATGTCCTTCCCCAACTGCCTGACAGTGGAAAAAATTTAAGATACTGGTACGTAAGGCTTGAGGTACCACTATTCTGAATCCTTCTCCCTTCCTAGCTTTAGTTTTCTTCATCAATACCTTATTTCTAAGTATATAACCTGGCACTTCTTGTTAATTTACCAATTTATTTATTATTTCTACGCATTCGCCATCTTCATGTTGCCATTTACTAATAGGCTTGCTAAATTCAGGTTGTTCCCAGAAAATAGCAAAATCACCTATTACGTCCTTGTCATCATGATCAACAATATCATGAACTTCATTTGACATAGGAATAAACTCATAGGCATTATGCACGCGTGAAAAGAAATCCGCTACAACATTAGCTTGAGATCTAATATGTACTATCTTAAATTGGTATCTAGAGATACGCTCTAATATAGTGGTATACTTTCTCTGAAGTTTATGGTTGCGCAGCAACCACGTGAGAGCACTATTAACACAATATACTATGAATTCTTGATGCAAATACATCTCGAATTTAGTAATGACTAATACAAGAGCTTCCAACTCTAGTTCAAACACATATTTATTAAAGTCAGGTTCAGGAATATGTTTAGAATATAGGTAAACTGGTCTAAGATTACCTTCCTTGTCATATTGACTTAAAGTAGCCGCATACGTTTTAGTGCTCGAATCACAATGAATCACAAACGGCGCATCCATGTCTGGTACCTTTAAAACAACATGGTCAACAAAGGCACGTTTTATCTTTTCGTGGGCTTTGATCTTGCTCCAACCCCCAACAGAATTTTACCTTATCAGATCGCAATTTGAAAAGTGGTTGCATCGTCTCAGCAAAATTATCTAAATACCGCGAATAGAAATTTAACAACCCACACAAACGATTTAAGCCCCGCCTATTTTTAGGCCTAGGTAATTTCTGTATAGCCTCTATACGATCAGCGTCAATAAACATTTTACCGTCCTCAAAAAGATAGCCTAGAAACTTAACCCGGGTGGCCACTAAATGGGTCTTGCGCGGGGAAACGGTAATGCCCCATTCACGCAAACGCTCTAATACTTTAACTACCAACTGCATATGTAAATCAAGATCTTCTGTTTGTATACACAGATGGTCATGAAACACATCAAAATGTTCAGAAATCAAGTCTTTAAAATGCGATGCATCAAACTAACCAGTTCAAAACTACTGTTAACCAGCCACATCGGCATTTTTCGGAACATAAACAAACGAGTTGGAGTACAAAAGGTGATATATCGCTTACTCTCGTCATCTAATTCGCACTTTAAATACGCATTTTTTATGTCAAATTTTGTATAATATTTGGCTTTCGCCATACCAGTAATAGTAGCATCCAGGTTAGGTAAAGGGTAAGAGTCAACTCGAATTTTGGAATTTACATCTGTATATGCAACCACTAATCTTTTACTTTTATCTGGATTAATTGTCAAAAACATGGAGAGGAGTACGTAGAAGAATCAACTTGTTCTACTACACCCTGTTCAACTAATTTATCAATGTACTCATCTAACTCCTTTCATTTATGACGAGGTACAAATATGGCTGTAATCGCACTGGCGTGGAATCACGCATTTCGATTTTATACTGGAAGTCCATCACACTACCCAGCTGATCCGAAATTACATCTGAATATTTAGTAATAATCTGTTCACGGAACTTTGGTATCCGATCATCTAAAACACAGTTAGTATTAGATATTACACTATTACCTGGGGTAAGTCCAGCTCCTTCTTCTTCCCAAGCACCAAGGTTAGTGTCAGCAATGTCAACCCATGGTTTAGCATAACCTTCTGCATTCTGGATTGATGTATTAGAAGTTGTTGCAGACTCTAACCCCTTAAAAGAAGTGCCACTGGTTGACTTGATGGAAGATTCTCAAGGGGCCTCCTGCAACGAGAAATTGCAGCAGCAGACAGAGAATAAGGTGACAAGGGCGTGTCAACAAAAAAAATCAGTTGGATTTCTTGGGATGGAATATCTATCATTCTACTTGCATGGTTTATATTGATACCATGACTACAACAAAATATTTCTAGTAGAAGCATATCAAATTGCTCAACAGGCACTACAATACAAGTTTCCTGAAACGATTTACGATTTATGTGGAATTTCAGCTTAACATGTTCAGAGACCACTACCGACTGTCCACCAATTCCCACTGTTCTCTCTGGTATTTTATAAGTTGGAATTCGAGCTCGTGTTATAATATCATCCCGGAGCTTTTTGGAAATAAATGAACACTCAGAAGTAGTATCAATCACACAATTGGCCCTAAGCCCACATACGTATGTGTAGATGCATAACAACTAGGTCAGTTCGCCATTAAAAACCGAAACATTAGGCGTATTAAATCTACCAATAGCATTAACTTGTGGTGTTTGTTTACGTCCATGTTGTTCTTTAGGCCCAGCTGAATACATTTCAGAACCAAATTCAACAGTCTTTCCCACGTTTGACACAAGTGGCTTAACTAAATGATTACTACCAGGTAAATGACGGCAGCCATTATAGTCTTGTTGGTAGCGTATGACATGATAATACCTACCAGCTAACTCTACCAATTCATCAATAGTGTTTGTGATATTATTTTGGAAGCATTGCTTATACACATCAGGCGTGACCAAACTGGATATGAGCCCTGGCACAGTACCAGCATCCGAACCTAACCTAACGACAATACGTTAAAAATGCTTAACTTCTCATCAACAAACTTAAGCAACAGTTCACATTCGCCCATGATCCGATAAAAATATGTAGCCATATATTGATTACGCGCAATATTTGAAATGAAAGTTCACACTAACTGCATACATATGTCCTGCCAATCATTGGTATATCCAACAGGAACTTATATTGGGTGTAAAAGTCTCCACGCGTCTTACTCAAACTGGAAACTAAAGTAGCCTCTACTAAGGAACTTTTCCGTACTAACTGATCTAAGAGTACAAAAAATCGGAAGGTGTCCAAACTATTACTTCCATCAACCACTGGTAATTGTGCGTTTTGACTGACTATGGAGTATTTCACACTGTCACTTATCTGCCTTTCGAAGTTACATACTATAGCTGGCCTAGCCATGCTGGCACCAGTAAAGTTCACTTTACCCATGTTGGCTACACTAAATTGCACTGGACCCATAAAGTCATGATTTTGAATTTTTTAACCACATGGTTTCATTAACGGATACCTACTGTCTATACAATGCATATTTTTAGCTGGATTTATATTACTACAGCTGTGTAGTTGTGCTTGATATGGCCGGGATGATACCCTACACCTAGGTGGTGGTAGCGACTTTTCCTCTCCATGAAAATACATGTTCCCACGTGTACCGCGCAATAATCCTTGTTCTTGAGTAATGATACAATCTTCACAACTACAATTTACATTTTCCCTTACACAAACACTATCAATAATAGGCCTAAAAGATTTTATTTTATTTTTCATTTTATCTATTTAGTGACAACACAAAAGGCAATGGCCTAATTATAGTGTTGAGCTTTACAAAGTAGTTGTACAGACTTTATTGACAATTGCATCTCTAAATTCTTTAGGCGACATTTAGCATACGTCCAGACCATTGTGAACCGTACATAGTTTGTTATATATAATACAAATTCTCCAGATGGGTGACCTCATCAAGATATTGGTTCTTGCCTTTTTACATATGTTTCGGCATCATCATGGCTAAAATCTGTTAATGCATTCCGGACAGACACCTTACTTGGTACACGGGTTGCTAAATACTTTAATTCTTGACACAAGGCACCTACTACAAAAATCCACACAAAACGTGACAACGTGGTACCAAAGTAGTGACGGTAACCGTAGCTTAATTTCAACGCTACTCCAAATAGTTACCCAAATATACAGAACAACTTCTATTGTATGTTTCAAGGTAATTTTATTTACATGTGGCGACATACGTCAACCGCAAGTGAAATATTATTATTATTGGGGAATGTGGTGGTTCTGCTCACTACTATCGCAAGAAAAGTAGCCATATAACAAATATTGCTATTTAATTCTTTAACAAAGTAACATTCAACAAATATGTCAATTAGCAATATAAATAGTAACAAATTCAAAACGTTCATCATAATGGCCACCAACGTATCACGCGAAGTCACATGGCTGTTATAGCTCCCATAACACAACACATGAAAAGTTTCAACACTCGTAGTACCCTAGTGAATTTCGAATAAGAATAAAAAACAACTAAACAGGTTACTGGGAGTACTACCATCAAATATACCTTAACAAACTACAACACACAATTACATTATCAAAGGGAGTCAACTAGACGAAGAAATGTCACAAAGTATTAAACTGATTAAAGAAAATTTTTCCAGGTCATTAATTAAAGAAAACAAGGACCAGCAGACTTACCACTAGCCTACTTCCAAACTTCACTCAATAAATCAATCAAACACCTAGTGACATTGTATCAATAACAAACCCCAATTTTACACGACCTACTAGTCTTACCTTGAAACATACAATGGCAGAGCTTAACCGGCCTTCCCAGCAAGAAAGCAACGTCGGCTGCTACGAACCGAACCGACACGAGGAAACCCGAAGTTGACGAAGGACTCTCGCTTGTGACGTCACGTAATACGTGACGCAGAGCCGAGTAAGCGGTAGACTTCAGCGTACACTTTCCATCACATACACGTTCCATATAACAACAAAATCCAGAATAAAAAATATATTTTATGTCGAGACACTACAAATTCACAACAAATTTGTTGTTTATAGCTCCAGTAGTTTGGCCTGTGAATTTTTATGGATGAGTCAGTGAGTGGGTCAGTGAGTGAAGCAGTGATCATGGACTATATAGAATGTGGAGTCGCTTTGCTTCGCTTCGCTACCAATATAGGGGTTTAGGGGGCTGGGCTTCATTTATCGTAATCAGACACTCTCTGGCGGACTATGGATCCATGGTACAAATATGCCACCCACTGGGGAAGGCCTGCGACCCCACGTGGGTTTTTTCACCATTTTTTGTGACCAACTCCTCATGATACACATTCATACCTAATTTCGTTTGTCTAGCCTTAGTCTTATAGAAAATGGGTTTTCGGGAGGCCTTTTTGGATTAAAAATGGCGACGTTTTTAACGTTTTATTATATTGACTTACTCTTGAAGGTACTCCTTCAAATATGATTTCATTAATCGAGCTCAAACGGTGTCGAAAATGACTTTTGGGAGGCCATTTTGGATTCAAGATAGCTAACTTTCCAAAATTATGTAATATTTTAATAAACGTCTAGTTCAGATACGCCTTTATGCAAAATTTCGTATCTCTAGCTCAAACAGTGTGGAAAAAGGAGCTTTAGGTCCGCCATTTTGGATCCAATATGGCGTCTTTGGATACATCAGGTAACATTCCCGTAATCCAATAGGAATAATGTACCTTTATATCAAATTTCATCTCGATAGCCTCACCCGTTTAGTCTGTGTATTCTATACTACAATGGGTGGGCACCCATTTTGGATCCAAGATGGCGACTTTCCCAAAATTTTGTAATACTTTCATAAACTACTAGTTATGATACACCTTTATGCCAAATTTCGTATCTCTTGCTCAAACGGGGTGGAAAATGCATGATTAAGGTCCGCCATTTTATATTCAAGATGGTGACTTTGAATACATCTCGTGATATTTTCGTAGCCTACTAGTGATGTACTCTCATACGAAATTTCATTTCAATAGTCCCAGGCCGTTTAGGCTATGTATTCTCTTCAACAATGGGTTTCTCTACAAATTTCGTGTTTTTAGCTCCAGTAGTTTGACCTGTGAATTTATAAGGATGAGTGAGTCAGTGAGTGAGTGACCATGGGGTTATATAGTATATGGACTCGCTTTGCTTTGCTTGGAGCGCTGGCCCCAGACCCCCTAAAGGGCTGCGCCTACAACTTCAGTAGTTTGGGGATAGGGTTGCCACCTTTTGATGAATAAATTACGGGACACTCGGCAAAAAATACGGGATAATGCCAAAAAATACAGGACACATCTGAAATAATCTAAAATGAAAGTAACTAGTAAGCCCCTGTACTACTGCAGTATGTGTACCACACTTGTTCGTACAAAGTGTAATGTTGGCATAAGGTGTCCACCTTGAAACGGGCAAAAAAAGAGTTTATGCTTCCTAATGATGATAAATGTGTTGCAGGAACTCCAGAAGGATTATACGATTATGCCCTTATCTGCTGGAAAGCCATTTGAAATGTAAGAGACATATGTCTTTTTGCCAAGAGTGAGAAACATATACAAATCACGATCATGATCAATAACTTAATGTTAGGCGTATAAAACGAACAGTGTATACACATTGGCATCAGTCTATTGCCAGTTTGTGCTTAATCCATCTACAGCGAACGGCTATTGTTCAAAATGGGGACAAATGCGGAGCTGAGTGCCACTATCAAAAAGGTAATTGTAAATTTAGCACTAAAAGTGTACATTGACTAAAATTACTGAACAAGGAACATTCCAGTATGCAATACATAGTAAATTATTTTAAATATGATTTAACAACAAAGATCTTGCCAAAACAAACTATAAACATTGCTTAATGAAAGGCAAGAACTGTTTGTAGGGTAACACATAAGATCGAAGCCGAAGATCAGTGTACCTCAGCTGCGTCAAATGTTGAAGATGCAACTCTGCGAATGAAATGTCTAATTGAACCTTCGTCCTGCATTATATAAATACGGTCATTTGTATGCATTATCAAGGAAGGACGCCAAGAGGAAAAAAAGTTATTTGTAGATAAGAAGAATCGTGTCTTGAGGCTGAAGTCTGGCAAGGTACACCAAGATAGTAACCAGGAGATTTGGGATAGCGTCATTTAGTCAGACGAAACCAAGATTAACTTCCAAGGATCTGATGGTGTAATAAATGCGTGGAGTAAAGTCAAATGAAAAATACAAAACACAGAAGACACTACCTACAATAAAATACGGAGGTGGCTCTAGGCTTCTTTGTCGATGTATGTTCTCTAAAGGTGTTGACAATCTACATCTCACTGACGGAACAATGGTCAAATTGGTCTACAGCGACACGCTGAAGAAGAATGTGCAGCAGAGAAGCAGAAAATGTTTTTTCCGGCTGTTTATATGTTTCATACTGACAATGATATCAAACACATTGTAGCTGTTAACGAAAATGTCGAAAATGTTCCAAAACAGTTGAAAACTACTCCACAATAATTTTGAATCCTATTGAACTTTTGTGGCTAATTTTATGAAAGCGTGTGCGAAAGCAACAGTCAAACTCATACAAGAGCAGTCACATTATGTCCACCAACATATCAAAATGGTGAGTTATATGCATAGGAAACTATCACTCATGCAATCTGTCAAAGACTTATTTTATCAATAAAGAATCTGCGTAAGGTAGTTATTGAAGCCAAGGGTTACTCCACTCGACATTAGGATTGTCATTTTGTTTGGTTGCACCACATTCTACGAATATCAGTGGCACATGAACAACAAGCTTTTTATACATTTTTATTTGTATACTCAGTTCCGATCGTGCTACAGAATAATTCTGTTTTTCTATGTCATGAATTCTTGTTGATTACCACTGTACTTAAAAAAATGTTTCTTTTCATATATTTTCCAGGGTTTTATTATATCTGGGATCATGCTGTACGAATAGAAGTGATACATACTGTATAATGACTACCAGCACAATTTGAAACCTCCTGCTCACACTGCAAAAGCACCAAAGGGAGGAAAATTGACACTACAATTTTCTAACCACAGTTGGCATAAATATTTGTTATCAACTAGTGAAGACACGAACGTTACACGTCGTCATGTTGGGGCTTGGGAATGTGGACAGTCTGCTCGCCAGTCTTCATTGTATACAGTCGGAAAAGAAACCATCACGGTTTTTTGTTCAAGTTATTGATATGTTGAAAATATGTGTGTGAATTTACTAATCAAAATACGGGACAGCCACTCATAATACGGGACTGTAATTTTTACCTAAAATACGGGACAGGTGGCATCCCTATTTGGGGAGGCTGTGCTCGTTTTATCGTAACCAACTCTCTCTGCGGGACAGCACTGCCATGGTACTATCCCTCGGGGAAGGAGCTGCACCCCCCATAGGGGAGGTTTGCACCATTTATTCTAACCTACTCGTGATGGTACTCCTTCATACCATTTTTTTTTTCTAGCTTCAATGGTTTGGAAAATGGGTTTTTGGGCGGCCATTTTGGATTCAAAATTACGTTTTTCTGAAACTTTCAAAATATTTTCGTAACCTACTCTTTATAATGCATATTCACACCAAATCTGGTGCTTTTATCTCCAGCAGCTTAGAGGATTTTGATCAGCCAGTGAGTGGATAACCAACAATAACAGACTGATTGTTAAGGCTTAAGTATTGATACTTAAGTAACAATAAATAGTGTACACGTGTATTTCTGTTTAGTAAAGAGCTAAATTTTACCACACAAAAGTTTGGAAAAATGTAGTAAAACCTTATTAAGTTGTGTGGAAGTGGTAACCTTTTCCCATGTCATCAACCTCATAGGGTGAGAAGGAAGAAGAAACAGTGTACGACAAAATTATGCTCTACTATCGTGAACAGTCATTTCGCCTTTTATCATCTATTGCGACAGATATAAATATTTATCATTTAAATTCCATTGAAACTCCAAGTTAAACTAGTTGCAAGAAAGGTATAAGAATCTTGTTTGCTCTACAGAACTGTTTAAGAAGCAGAGGAATTAAGGCTTAATAATTGTATGACTAATGTAAAAAGATAACTGAGGATTATTTGGGCAAAGCTTATTTATTATCTTTCGATTTTATTTTTAACACGAACGTCCTTGCTACAGAAAATACGTATCAGGTTGTTCTCAAAATTTCTCTCTTAATCTAAAATATCAGGAAAATTATTATCGCTACAAGTCCAAGGAAAACTAAAAAAAATTGATTAAATTATTTGTTTTTTTAGGAATCTCATGAAGAGTAAGAATAATACTGTTCTCTATGAATAGAATACACAAAACGCCACAACGATTCTCAATGATGGAAGTATTTTAATGAATGAAAGTTGGCATTTAGCTATCGAGACATCAGATACTGAGAAAATATCTTAGCTTCTTGTAAATGTTTTACTCCAGTTACTGCAAAAGCCTTCATGTTTGGAGATGTTCACAAGTTAGCTGATATGATTTAACATGGTAAAAATTGCTGTTTTAATACTTCCACTCTCAAATACACTTGCTTAGAACAAGACTTATTTCGAATAAAGCTGTTTTTTTAATGAAAGGAAAACGACACTACTTACAGATCAAAACTACACTTGTTTGCGATATAGCGTTTTACCCTGTAAGTGGAATACATGGGTGCTGGTGACCCTGCGCTTTTTTATCTTGAATTTTTAACACTTGTATTGGCGAGAAGTAGGTGTTCGTGATGAAAACTGGCTTGATGTTGCCCACAACAGAATCCAATGGCGAACGCTTGTTACTGCGGCGATGAACTTACGAGTTCCGAAAGCCATAGAGTTAGTTAATTGGCAACACTGCACTGATACACATGTTGCGTGGTTATAATTCGTCCAGGGTGAATCAGTCGCTTGTTGTGCCTGTTTCTATGCCCAGGCTTTGTTCGGGTCCTGTGGACCCATATGTTTCTTTGGTTATACATTATGTACACCTTGCTATGAGGATGAAAATTCAGACTAACATGTTTCTTTCTAAAAAAGTTGGCTACATGTATCAATACACGTATCAATAACTTTGAAAAAAACATTTTTCTATTATCTATAATCTAGTGCAAGGTAAGGTATTAACGCAAGCTTCCAATAAAGTCTCTTTGATTGGCCACCAATCAATAGTTTTTTCTGTTTAAACTATATTGCATCTTACAAGGAAAGGCCATGAATGTGTCACACGGACTTCTGAATCAGTCATAGCCCATTCGAAATAGATACGTTCAGGTGCAAAGGATAAGGTACCATGGACAACGTAGTAGCCTTCTGTGGCCCATAAATTCTTTTTAAATAAAACACTTTTGAAGGAAATCTTAGACTCCCAGTTAAATAGCTATTGCATCGACACTATTCATTGGAGAGCCATGGATCATACCTTATTCTCTTCAGAATAACACACACTTTTAAAACGTGCCATGCAGTTGCGCCCATGACTTACGTGAAATGGGGAATGTTGAAGAATTTTGCGAAAGTTTCCTCCAAAATCCCTTCTATCAAAATTTTACCCCTCTTGAGCGGTCCCCCGGAAGAGCACACAATTTAAAGATATTTAGAAAAAGACTATGGGGTGTAGAAAATGCGTGTGCCAAGTTTGGTTCCGATAGCTTCAATAGTTACGAGGAAAAGTTTTTATACCAATGCTTTCTGTATATACGAAAACGAACCTATGATCTTACCTACAAATAGGACATAAGATAGAAATTTACAAACGCAGTACTATTTATCCGGGTATCATGGTTTGTACCTCATTTTCTTCTGAATGAAGCAAGCTTACCAATGGTATCACACATATAGTTACATGATTTACGTGAAGAGTGAAATTGGGGATTAACTATTTGAGTAGGACCTACAAATAAATTAATTATATAGGAATTTAGAATGTAGTTGAATAACGCTTTGCCATTTTCATCTGTGATTCTGTCTACTGACATTTCATGTTGACGATTTACAACTCCTTCTAACAGCAAGTTTCTATATTGTTCTGTATATTAGAAGAATTGGAAGCTAAGTTTAATGTCTTACCTTGGGTGAAAGTATAGAATGGGTATGTATATAGTTTCCGTGTTGGTTGCTATTGAAATAAGCGGTGATGAATTATTGAGTTTTGTAGTCCCTCTGGTAAATTAATCACCTTTCAATCCATAGCATCTTCAACGAAGATGGCCCCCAGAAGCTTCTTTTCAAAAATTTCTGCAAGCAGCTGTTTTTGAAAATGAAGTTGGTATAAGTTTAGTTTCATTAAATATGATGACAATAGCTTTTCATCTTTGGATATTTGTAAGGTTTCCGGTTTTTGTTTGCGAATTTCGTTGATATTAACGTATAGTCTTTTTAGTGTTTGAATTCAAGATAGTGTCGTTTTATGTTGAAAGTTTTAATCATCGGCGTCATCTATTTTTTGTGAGGATGATTGCTATGAAGTGGTAGATTACTATTATTCATTTTTTAAAGGAAATCTTCATTACCAACAAGTGCATAGCCGTCAGTTGATTGCGTGATATTTAGCCTTCTTTTTAACAGTTCTTCAGATGCTGTTTTAATGGTGGTATTTAACTTCGGAAATAATGCATTATGTGGCAATGTTAAGGCGAAAACGGTAGATACCCATTTGAGAATAATATTTGTTTTTTTTTGTGTCTCTCTTGTTTTTAATTTTAAGGGCATGCAAGAAGTAAAAGTTGAAAAGTTGGCTCATAAAACGCCACATTCTCAAACTTTTTTTCCTCATGCCCGTTCAAAAATCTTGTTGAATGAAAACGTAACCTCCCAGTATGTTTTCAACCACGTAATGACATACCCATAAAAACAAGGTTCCTCTAGTAATAAGAATCTTTAAAAAATACTTCTGTAAGTACTTGTTTAAAGAACAAAAATCTGTCTTGTACACTGAGATGATATGCTCATTGTACGCATCTGCGTCAAAAATTCGTTTAACGAAATTAACATACGTTTTAATAAACGTACTAATTTTGTCAAATTGGTTTTAAAATCTGTACTTGCTGGTTCTGACATCTCTGAGGCAAACAAGAAACGTAAGCCCAAAATTGTTTTAGGCTTTTCTTTCTTGAACGTTTAAAAATGCAGCACATGTGATCAGCAAGGAGTAATATTTCGTAGTTAAGCAATATTAAACGTAATCATGAGTAAAATGTATTATGTAGAAATGAAACCAATAAAAGAAGCCAACATATTAGCACTTCCATGTGCATATCAAGTCAATACATCAACAAGTTAACATCTAAATAAATTTATTAAATAATTTTAAGCAAACATTCACGTAGTAATTCACATCTTTCAAAATAAAATATTATGTAAATAAAAATGACATACCAAATACACAAAGACACCAACACAGCAGCAGAAACAATCAATTCTTCTGCATTAAAGATTCTGGAAACCATGGCCAATTCTACTCTTCTTTCATTTTCTTCTCATTAGTACGAGATTTTGTATGAATGAATCTCAACTTTGAAGTTACTTAGATTTTCTAGTATCTTTCAAAATTTCTGAAGACTCACTATGACTGTAGTTATCAAGACTAGTTCTGAACGATTATTTTCAATCACTTTCATTTGAATGCTCCTCCTTTCTTGTCATAGCTCCTATTAGTTTAAAAACATTGACACAATCATTACATATACAACAATGTCTGAAAAATATCTTTTTACTCTGATGCAAAGAGGATTTTACCCTTTCTAAAGTTATCACTGAAGAATTCTACTTTGTTTTTTTTTTGTTTTTTTTTAGATATACTGTTTCCTACTTGGAGCCCAAAGCCGACGCCTAGCAATGGGGAGAAAATTAATAATTCTCAATAAATCAGAAACGGTGTATTAAAGTTTACTTTGCTGAAATGTGTTTCTAATAACTTGGCATTGTCAGTGTTGCCAACCCGGCATAACGTTTAAATTTTTCAAATGACACTACGTCGGGTTATCGGGTATTTGGAATCCTATAGTGACGATAAACCACATACGTAAAGAACACATTGCAGTGTTGCAAACTGTGGATGAAATATCCTAGGAAATTGCGTAGTTTGTATAAGATCTCAAAAGCCTTTGTCTTATCTATAGTTTGCTACGCTGCGGTGTGTGCCTTACATATGTTGTTTATCATCACTAGAAGATAACAAATACCTAATAACACGACATAGTGCCATTAGAAAAATTTAAACGTTACAATGAAGTATTGACGACCAACATGGGCAGGCCATGTAGGTTAGATGCGAGAGAAACGAAGACTGTATTACATCCTGGCTGGAAAGCCGGCTGGAAAGAGATCTTTGGAAAGACCAAGACGACGTTAGGAGGACAATATTAGAAAGGATCTTCGAGAAGTAGGTGATTGTGATGAAAACTAGCTTGATCTTGCCGAGGATAGAATCCTATGGCAATCGTTTTTTACTGCGACGATGAACTTGCAAGTTGCGTAAGCCATAAACTAAGTAAGTAATTTCTTATGACCGTCCGCGACGTTACCACTCATCATATATTCGGCCTTGTATAGAAAGAAGTTGGCTACACCTTGTTCAGACTATAGTATCCGAGCAATGTCTACATGAAGGTGATAATCTCATATAAACGGAGTCTCCGATTTTCAGCATTTAACATATCTCAGCAACATAGCTTAAGAAATAGTAAGGTAGTTGCCAAGAAACTTTTGGGCGAGCCAATTGTCCGTAATCGTGACGGGATACAACTTCGAGACATCCCGGAAGTTTACAAATAGTTTGGTAAAGAGTACCCAGCAAGCGTCTTGCTATAATGGTCCCAGAAATAGCAAGGAGTTTGCCAAGTCAGGTTTAGTCAAGCATCACAGCGAACACCATCCCTGTATCATAGTCGGCCGAATGCTATGAGAGTTGGTTCTTCGGCGTAAGATCGTACGGTACGAATGATCTTGCGTCCCTCTACCAACTTTAAAAACACTAGAGGCCCTCATAGATGGTAGAGACCTTGACGAGGTTATGAGGCTTTCAACCAACATCTACCTGTACCACAAATACCAACATCTGCCACATTGGACAGAAATAAATTACTTCCGGTCGAGCCTGCAATACTAGTTTAAGCGAACAATCTCAGTCACCAATTCAAAACAGAAATATTAAAGGAAGGGATATTTAGTTTAAATTGCAACAGACACAGGCTATTTGCAGATGAAATGCCGTTTTCAAGTCATCCTGTTGCTTGACACATCTAAG
>JAGDQP010046871.1:0-15179 GCA_022664845.1 Lepisma saccharinum
CGAGCTGGTAAATTTCTAAGGACGGGACCTACAGTTTAACGTGGGGTCAGAAACACTTGTGTCCCCACCGGGATACGAACCCAGGATCCCTTGATTACAAGGGAGCGAGCGTTACCACTCATCTACAGATGACACAAAAGGCACAGACGTAAGTTTAAACTAAACTGATGCATTCCAAATTAATGTTTAAGCCTAAGGCTACCGTAGTCTCTTCGGGACACGAAACATACGAATATTTTACTGATTATCCTTCAACTCTAAATGAGTTGGCAACAATTTTGTTGATTTCCACAGGTTCTTCATAGATAGTAGGACCTGGCTAACATAGAAGTGTGATGAAACATCTATAACTGCACATTCCTCGTTGGTTCAAAAATGACCGAGTCACGCAAAGCACATCCTCAGAGACTCTCTGTGTGTAAGTATTGATTTACTCTTGTGTTTCTAATTGTATTTTCCTTGCTTCTTGTGCGATATTATTCCTAAAACTTGCTAAAATCAATATTCATTGTTGTAGTTTGAAGGGATTCATTTTTCTCCCAGCAAAAACCATTGAAAGTTGTCCCACCCCCCTAACGCAAGGTTACCAGAGAGCTTCTATTTTCATTTCCCCTGACTTTTCCAGGTCTGTAGAGCACATTTTCCTGGTTGAACTTCTTGAGTTTCTAGTGTATATTTTAGCTTCTAAGATTAGGAAATCCTTGTTAGCTAAAAGTTGTATTAAAAAACTATCTACCACAACATCCACCCTATGAATTTCCGTGTATTTTTATTATATATATATATATATTCGAAAACACATGAACATTTGTTTTTTTTTAAAGGAACTTCATATACTGAATATGTAACTGCACTAACTAACCAACTCTATGGCCTATGGAACTCAAGTTCATTGCCGCACTAAACGTTCGCCATTGCATTCTATCCTGTGCAATATCACGTCAGTTTTCATCACGAGCACCTACTTCTCGAAGATCTTTTCTAATATTGTCCTCCCAACGACGTATCGGTCTTCCAACCAGGATAGAATATACTCTTCGTTTTTCCCCCCATCCAAGCTACATGGCTTTCCCACCTTAGGCCGCTTTCACATACGAACGAGAGCGAGTTCTCCCGCGTCCGCCTCGCTCTCGCTGATCCTTTCACATCAACGCGGGCACTGACTACGCGGGAAATTTCTGCGAACAGGGTTGCTGTGTAACCAGTTTTATTGACGTGGTGGCAATGGACACACTGATGATAATATGACTACCAAGGAAATTCGTTAGTTCGTTATTTAAAAATATATATTAGTTCCAAACGTGGAGTTTAAATAAATAGTCTGAATATTTGAACAAATGGCTCAGCTCGAAAGATCATTATTATTATTATTGCCTGTTGTCCTTCAGAAAACAACATCGTCTTGCCGTTGCTCTGTGACTATTTGCTACCGAAAATATATATTTTGCTTGTTTGGGATATCTGTCGAAATAGTGGAATAATTCCGAGATTTTTTTTAAAAAGTTTTTCTTTCACCTTTATTTGAAATGTGTATGGGTCGAAACCAATATTCTTAGAACAATTAAAGTAGAACAAAGATTGACCTTTAATACAGTAATGTCTCCGGTGGATGAGTGGTTAAGCTCGTAACCTTGTAATTAAGGTGTCCCGGGTTCGATTCCCGGTGAGTACACAAATTGTTCGAATCCCAGGTTAAATTGTAGGTCCCGTCCTCAGGACGTCATCATCCCATGGAAGGCAATGGCAAACCACCATGGGTTCACCTTGCCCAGGGATCTTCGGGTCAAAGACCTGCCTTGGGGTAGAACACCTATCATCATCATCATTAATACAGTATCGAGTCAATAAAATGTATAACAGAAAATGAGTAAATAAAATGTATAACAGAAAATGAGTAAATAAAATGTATAACAGAAAATGAGTAAATAAAATGTATAACAGAAAATGAGTAAAGGAAATGTACTCTGTCTTCAAACTGATTTGCCGAAACACAGTTCCGGTGCGTCCGGCCTACTTTAGTTTATTTAGACTGTGTAATGTTTTCTGCTTGTACAAAAATCAGAACAAATAGTTTTTTATTAATACCGAAGATATATGAGAAACGGGAATATGATTCACTTTCAAATTTTCGACGTGAAACTACTACAATTTCATGAAAAATGTATATAAGTAATTATTCTTTTAACTGACAATACATCTTCATAACAAAGAAATAGCTTCTTGTTTACAGCTCTATGAACATTATTATGATCCAACAAGATGATTAGCTTTTAATGAAACAATTCTAGCTACCGCCTTGGTGTAATTGATGAAAATGCAGCCTATTTCGTGGTGTTTCCTAGCAACACTGTTCTATCTTTTCGCCCGCGCCCGCCTCGCTCTCGCGCGTATGTGAAACGGCTCATTTAGTTCAATGTCTTGCTTGGCTTTCTGCGAGCAGCTCCCGCGAAAGTCTCGCCAGATTTCTAGCAGGGAAACGCGGGTGTTTTTTCGTCCGCAGCGAGAGAAACCCGCTCTGATGTGGAAAGCTCAATTGCTCGCAATGTATTTCTAAACCACGCGGGTGTAGTCCGCCCCGCTCTCGCGCGTATGTGAAAGCAGCCTCAGTCGTCGCGATTTCATTATTTTTACAACATCTGGTGAATCGTACAGCGCGTGGAGTTCTTCATTATGCAGTCTCCTCCATTCTCGAAGATTATATTCTATATTTTCAATTTGGATTGTCCACTGATGTTCTTATTTTTTAGTAATTGCATATTTGCATAGTAAGCTTTATTTCCTGCTAGAATGCTTTCCTGATTGTGTTCGTGATGTTATTTCCATTGTCTATTAGCATAAGTATTTGAATCTATCCACCGTCTAAAATGTTCTATTTCCTATTACAAACTCCTTCTTGCTTCTATCGTTCCTGTCTGATGTTATCTGCATGTACTTTGTTTTACTGGTGTTTCTTTCTAGTCCAAATGGGGTGGTTGCTCTCTCCAGATCCTCAAAGTTTTCTTAGGTCCTGTTCTGTTCTTGTCAGTATCGCTATGTCGTCTGCATAGCCGCATATTTGACTCGTTTTGTTGATTATTGTGCCTCTTTTGTCTATTCCCTGTATTGCCATATGTAGTGCTATTATGAATAAGGTTGTAGACAGTCCATCGCCTTGTTTTACTTCTTTCCTGTGCCGAAATTCTTCTATTATGTGGCATATCTTTACTCTTGCAGTCGTTTGGTCTAGGGTCATTTTAACTAGGTTGGCCAGTTTACTTGGGATCTTGAAGTGCTCTAGTGCCTGTAGTAGTTTGTCCCTGTTTATGATGTCGAACGCCTGTTTGTAATCTATAAAGAGAATGTGCAGATCTATTCCAATTCGTAACGTTTTTCTATTGCCTGTTTCATGACAAATAGTTGGTCTGTAGTGCTTTTGTTCCTTCTAAATCCACCCTGATACTCTCCTATTGTCTTTTCTGTGTATTCCTTTAACCTATTGTTAAGTATGCTTGTGAAAATATTGTATACTCTGTAGTTTGAGCAGTCTGTTTTATCTCCTTTTTTGTGTATTGGGTACAGTATGCCTGTGTTCCATTCGCGTGGCATTGTTTCTTCCTCCCATATTCTTCCTAAGACTTTGTCTATCGCTCTCGTCATTTCTGTAACTCCGTGTTTTATTAATTCACTTGTTATATCATCCTCACCTGGTGCCTTACTGTTTTTGAGTTCCTTTTAAAATAAACACACTACTTGTTACAATGCGCATTAAAAGAGACATTTTGAAGTAGAAAAATTCGAGGATATTTTAAAAGATTTTCAAGTTAACTTTTTTAAACGCAATTTTTAAAATATATATGTATATGTTTATACAAGAAGGCTGAAACAATTTAAAAAGATTTCGCTGCAATATTTTTACGAGTTTAGTCGTAAAAGAAAAGTATATTCACAACGCTTTGCATAGGCTAAAGCAGAGAAGTAAAAATATTAATGTTATTGATTTTTTGTACTATTAACAATTAAATTCCCTGACTTTTCCAGGCTCTCCAGGTTTTTCCTGACCAAAAGTAAATTCCCTGACTTTTCCAGGTACCTGCTACAGAGGACGTCAGGCCTTAGAACTTTTTTTGTAATTATTATTATTGTTAAGAAAATTATATTTTTTTAAATAGCTTAGAGACTGTTCTCACAAGTTATTTCTTAACTTTAATGCGATCTGCAAGAATATCTGGTATATTGAAGCCACAGGCGGGCCCAGGATTTTCGGGAGGGGGCGCTTTCATGAATACAAAATCAGTTTGTGATTAAAACTGAACATATTGAAGTTCTCTTACATAAATTACTGAAATATAGGAAACAAAATGTTTTCCTTCGTGAAGGCGGAAACTTTTGTTAGACAACATTTTAACGACGACTCAAATCTGCTACTATCTTCGACCGTCATGAGTCAGGTAAAATTAAGTGCATGAAGGAAAGAATAGTTCATTTCGTTGAATAATATTTATATGTAGTGGCAGTGTACAAATTAAATCGGAACGAGTTCCGCACATCCTGGTTCTTCTTCAAAACAGAATTTTAATCCCAAACTTGTGATTATGAGAGAAGTTTAAAAGCGAGACTGGCTGCGCCGTTACGTCAAATTGTTGCTGGCGATAAGCTAAACAGACACTCTTGGACGCTGTGTGTGCGTGGTTATAAGAAGGCTTGTAAGGACAGATTGAAATCTTGTATTGGATCTTTCACGATTAGTTTGTGTACGGAGTCCGCAGCCTCCATCAAGTAAAATGAAATTAAGTCGAGACGGCCTCAAAATCAATATAAGGACAGTCATAGACAGATGGTGCATTATATAAGCCTAGCGAGAATTAAAGTCCTTTAAGATATTTTAGACATCAGAACTTATAAGAGTAGGCGGGGTATAATAATATGTTCAATCGTCGAAGTTTTAGTGTACATATCTTAGTTTTTCATGTCTATAAATAATAAAGTTATTAGTACCCTTGAATCGTTCCACAGCGCGAAGTTTTATTTAACGAGAAAGTGAAACCTGCCGGCTAAAAATTCTGGTGTATGGATGAAATTTTATTTCGGTTAGAGAAATGCTCGAAAGGAGATCAGAATCGATTAGAGAGTAATTAATTCTGATTAGTCAATAATTAATTTGATCGTTGTTACCGTAGACCTCTATCGAACTTCGGCCGTTACAGTTAACTTTAGTTTGAAGTGACAGAGAGGTCAAATGGTCTGGGTATACGGAATAGTCGTAGTATGAAAAGTGTATTAAAAAATGGTAACAGTATGTAAGTATTTACCAGATGATCTGTTTTCTATTCTTAGTGAATACACAAATCGTAGAAATCACAAAGAAAAAGGAATATTTTTGAATTGCACTACTCAAGAGATGAAAGTATTTTTTTCGGCTACCATCATAATGTCATACCTTGGACTCCCCAGAATTCGTATTGTATTGGTCTGAAAAAACTAGAGTAAGGAGCATTGCAGATTTTATCAGTCGAGAGAGGTACAAAGTGATCAGAAATAATTTAAAATTCCTTGACGAAGATGAAGTTTCAGACATTGAGAAACAAAGTAACAAATTTTGGAAAGCTCAGCCTATTTTCCAAATGGTTTTGAATGGCTGTAGGCTAAATACTCGAGACTCTGAAGTTTGTATCGATGAACAAATGGTCCCATGTTGGGGTTGTTCACCTGCAAGACAAGTTCTAAAGAATAAGCCAAATCCGTCAGGAATAAAACTTTTCGTAGCAGCTGCCAGGGATGTCCTACCTCTAGATATGTTCTTTTATCAAGGGAAGGGAGATCCTATTGTAACTGAAGAGTATACAGAGAAACTAGACATTGGGGAAAGGCTGTTATGATATTAACTCGTTATCTTCCTCCAGAAGTAACAATTTACATGGATAGATTTTTCACGTCCTCCACTCTTCTTGATCTGCTGCATTCAGAAGCAAAATGTCAGGGAACTGGTACCTTGAAAACTTCAAATATTCCCTTCGATTCCAAATTAAAGCTAGACAAAACACTTGAAAAAGAAGGCAGAGGAGCAACAGATTAATCGGTTAAAAGTGATAACATGGGAAGTGTTGACTTTCTAAACAGGTTGATGGGGCTATACAGAATAGATGGAAAACAAAGAAGTGGACTGTTAAAGAGTTATAATGCACTTCGTGGACTTCGCAATCTGTGCAGTTTGGATTGAGTATTTAAGGGACCAAATAGCACTTGGAACTCCAAAGAAGGACGTATTTGATTGTTTCGACTTCAGAGAAGTGTATGAAGAATATTTCAAGCATGGCGATGCAGCAGACATATCTCCATCTGATGATGATATCATTGATCCCGAGTTCGCGCCGGTCGGCATACCACCACCGAGAAAACACGCACGAACACGTGTGCCACAACCACCAGATGCTCTTAGACGGTAGCATGCTAGGCACCTACCAGAGTTTCCTATACCCGTTACGAAGAATCGATGTTTCCCTGGTTATAAAGCAAGAATTGTGTGTTCAACTTGTAAAGTCTTTTTTGTGTTTCCAAGAAAATAGAAATTGTTTCAAGCTTTATCATGAACTGTAATCTCGATATTGTAGATTTTGTAGTTCAGAAATACAATCAAAAATATTCTGTAAGCCAAATATTATGATGACATCGCACACTTTCATAATTGTATGTTACATTTGAAGTTTATTGGCAGTTTTACTTTACGTATGGCATTGAATTTTATTCTGTATTGAATTATATACGTATTTTCAGAATTCTGTGTAACATTTTAAGTGTTTTGTAGTTTTTACTTAAAATACAAATCGTTCAAAATACATTCGTAAGGTATATTTTATTCTCGAAATATTAATTAATACTTCAACTATTATTACCTGCGTTATAATCTCAATATATTCTACTATCAATCAATATTTATTCCTAGTATACATATGGTACATACAGAGGTTAAAAAAAAAACAATTAGCTCAAAAGTATAAGAGAGATGTTACGTGAAAATGGCACAAAGGAGTACTGCGCATAAGAGCAGTTTTCTGCCCCTGAACCGATTTTAATTAAATTTTGCACGTAATATCTAGACAATATGAGAGTTCCAATAATCCAAATCCTATGTCCATACCACTTCCGGTTATCATGGAAAGCGCGTCCAAAAATGACCACTTCAGGTTTCTAATTTTTATAGTGTTGTTCAAAATAAATTCTGATATCTCCAGAATGGCTTAAGCTATTAAATCCAAATTTCGTATAGGAAGTACTAATATAATCAGCATGTTACAGTGTAAACCAAAAGACTATATCTTTTAACTGCTTTGGAGATAAAAAATAATTTTCTTATGTAAACGTTCAATTTTACTTATAAAAAATATTTTTTCCCCAGGAAACTGTGTTGTTTAACCATAAGCCCCCACTAGTTACAAAACGATACTTCGCTCAAATTATCTCCATGTAGAAGAACATATTAAAAAATCATTTTGTAACTGATGGGGGCTGATGATTAAAAGAAACATGTTATACTCAACAAATGGGTACTTCCGGATTCTTATTTTTATAGTATTGTTCAAAATAAATTAAGATATCTACACAATGGCTTAAGCTATTAAATCCAGATTTCGTTTAAAAAGTACTAATATAATGAAAATGTTGCAGTGCAGACCAAAAGACTATATCTTTAACCGTTTTGGAGATAAAAATAATTTTCTAATGTAAACGTTCAATTTTACTTATAAAAAAAGGCGCCTTTCCCAGAAAATTTTGTGTTGTTTAACCATCAGCCCCCACTAGTTACAAAACGATACTTCGCTTAAAGAATCTCCGTCATGTAGAAGAACATATTCAAAAACCATTTTGTAACTGATGGAGGCTGATGGTTAGAAGAAACATTTTATACTCTAAAGTTGAGTACCTCGAAGGAAGTATGTGTTTGAAATTAAGCTAAATAAACCTTCATATGTCAAAGTTCTTAGATATCCAAACCAAATTTTGTGTGACAAGTACGGATGTTATGAACATATCACAATAAAAGTTGATAACATCAGCCGTGTTTGAAATAGAAAATATTTGCTGTTTATCTCGCTGACTCTATGAGCACGGACGCTAAAGTATCAGAATACATGCTTAAAAACAACATCGAAGAAATGCGAGCATGTCTTCAAGAGAAAAACATTTTCGTCGTCGACAGAGGCTTCCAGAATTCACTCCATCTTCTATCAGACTTAGGTTTCTAATCTGAAATGCCAGAGTTCCTGAAGACAGGACAGCATACGACCTTGCAAGCAAATATAATGGAACACGATAGTAACAAGAATACGGTGGGTGGTAGAATCTGCGAACAGCAGAGTTAAGCAGTGGAAGGCTCCGGATCATCCGTATCGTGTTCCATTAGCAACGTCTATCGTCTGCGCTTGTGACTGACACGTCTACAGATGAATATATCGCAAGAAAAATTCAGTTACTTGTGGAGAAAACTATAGGTTTACAATAAAATGTCAATAATGAACGATGGGATAGACATAAAAACATAAAATGTAGTTGTCACACAAAATGTGGTTTGGATATCATGAGAACTTTCCGACATATAATGGTTAATTTAGCTGAATTTCAAACATATACTTCCACATGAGGTACTCAACTTTAGAGTACAAAATGTTTCTTCTAGCCATCAGCCTCCATCAGTTTCAAAGTGATATTTGAATATGTTCTTCTACATTACATGGAGATTGTTTGAGCAAAGTATCGTTTTGTAACTAGTGGGGGCTGATGGTTAAACAACACAAAATTTTCTGGGAAAGGCGCCTTTTTTTATAAGTAAAATTGAACGTTTACATTAGAAAATTATTTTTATCTCCAAAACGGTTAAAGATATAGTCTTTTGGTCTGCACTGCAACATTTTCATTATATTAGTACTTTTCAAACGAAATTTGGATTTAATAGCTTAAGCCATTCTGGAGATATCAGAATTTATTTCAAACACTATAAAAATCAGAATCCGGAAGTGGTCATTTTTGGACGTGCTTTCCATGTTAACCGGAAAAGGTATGGACATAGGATTTGGATTATTGGAACTCTCATATTATATAGATATTACGTGCAAAATTTCATTAAAATCGGTTCAGGGGCAGAAAACGGACCTTATGCGCAGTACTGCTTTAGTAAGCTAAATGCCGACGTCCTCTGTAGGGGACATGAGATTGTAAAGTAACCTGCTGACTGCTGATTGTAAAGACATGTTTTTATCATTATTAACATTATTCGTAGTATAAGTAGTAAGAAAAACAAAAAAAATATTCGGAAAAAATATGTTTTGAGCCCGAAGAGGGTAGACTAAGCTCCGTATTTGCAATGTGCCCTAAGTGTTCAGAGAGTTGTTTGACGCCATATTTTGGGTCTCCAATCAACACTAGAATGATTGTGCTTACAGCACAGTACGTAGTCTCCCCGGTGAGTGACTGGTAACGCTCGCTGCCTTGTTATCAAGGGATCCCAGGTTCGATTCCCGGTAAGGACAAGTGGTTCGGAGCCCGCCTTAAACTGTAGGTCCCATAATTACTAGATTACCAGCTCGTTTAGGACGTTAATTACAATTCAATCAAGCACAGTACATAAAGTTTTGGAACGGGTCTATGCTTGGGACCCGGCCTGACCAGATTTAGATCTCGTCACTCGCAGGAGAAAGTAGAGCATTTGATTATATCCTTGCGTTTGAGGGGTGACCGGGACCGGAGGTGTTACCCCCAGAGTACAAATAATACGAAACTGGAACTCATTAAGTTCTCGGACCGGGTCAATCGGGTCAAGTTTTAGAACGGATCGCCTATGCCCTGTCAGGTAGGTTTACCAAAACTGACCTGGTTTCAGCTCTGCCATGCTACTTCCTCTATAGTATAAGTTAATTAGTATTCTTTTTTTTTTCAGAATTTCAGAAGAATTCCGTATTTCAATATTCCTATATTGTTCAGTATATTGATACTCTTATGTATATCGATATTTCGGTATGGGTGATATCGAATTTTCAGTATTCGAAAATACCGATACCGATTTCGGCATATCGATACTTTTGACGGCCCTAATTGCTGGGCACTTTGGGAGGTAAAGGCAACCAAGCGTGGGTTGTACCCTTGGTCGAGAATATATGGAGCGCATCCCCCATGCCCCGTTCACGGCGCGTGCGCATTACACCGTTTATACCTTTGTACCTTTCACATAATAAAGAGCTTTGTCATTGGATTTTAATCAATAGCAAAGTCAATAAAATTTGGTAAAATAGAACCTACAATTTCTAGTAAGTGCTTATGAATACACCGAAAGCGCGACTGGAACGTTATAGAGGCTACTGCTCATAGAGTACCTATCATAACCCCTTCCAATTTTTTTATTTTTAAGAAAATGTTTAAACGTTTTAAACGCGTTTTTTTTTGGTCTATAAAAAAACATGTTCAAAGCAAAAAAAAAAATAAGTTTCAAACATATTCTTTAAAAAAAAAAAACGTTTTTTTTTATACCCTGGTCTCTAACTGGTGGTCTGCTTTATATGGACGTAATTCAAAATGGTTCTTATCTGTCAAGGAGATAATTAGACAATGGCTACAAATGTTTATTTGTTATCTGCGCATCCGTGTGAACGTCAGTCAGTAAAGGTTTGTCCTGTCTGTAAATTTACGACGCAATACACAATGACAGAAATTAACATTAGTGAGTGTAAATTGCATGCTGTTTTTTCTTGTGTGTGTGTTTGTTTGAAAAGGAGGGAGGAGTTTGCCATCCTTTAGGTTTGGAACTTGAATGATTACTTTTTATTGTTCGATTTCGCAGTCTGTAATATTTCTTTCTCGCGGAGAAGAAACATGGAATTCAAAGCAGTCTGCGGGACAAATCGACTGATTTTCGGGACCCGGAACTTTCAGTGCGTTTGCGGGTCTGTCCCGCAAAAATCGGGATGGGTAGTCACCCTATTCTAATGCCAGGTTTGGAACTAATACGAGAATTAGAGAAAAATTATCTCTAATTCAGTTGGAGCAGCATTTATTCAAAAGGTAGAATCAATTGTTAAAAAAAAATCCAGGATTAAAATTTGTATCGGATGAGGTGCTTCAAGGAAAAGGGAATCAAAACTTTTCAGATTTCTCAGCAAGTGACATTTCTTCGTTGCCCTCTAACAAGTTGTGAGACGAAAAGAACATTTTCCGTGTACAAAAGTGTAATAAGTGACAGGCGAAAAAAAAAAAAAAAAATTGTCAGAAAATCTTGAAAAGTACATAGGTGTGTACTGGAACTCTAAAGGTCAGTAACTTTAATTTGGAGTCCAAATGTTGTTTCATCGTAAATAGAGGTACAGTTCAGTGTGTTAGCTTTCCTATACTGAATACCAATTTCTTGTATTGCATATAAAATTGAGTCCAATTGTTGTTTTATATAAATAGACAGACGTAGAGTTCTGTGTTAAATTTTTACATACAATATATATCGTATGTCACTGTACCTCATTCACATTTTACTTGCAATAAACTTGATTATTTCAAGGCGGAATTTGTCATTGAATATTTACTTCTTCATTCCATATTTTAGGGCATATTCTTGCGATTTTTAGTGCCTAGTTGCATGCATATTTTGATGTTTCTAGTGCATATCAATCCCAACTCTTGTCATACCATAGCGGCGGTTGATTTAAGCACACGAATGGAAATGTTTGGAAGCAAGGCTTGATATTTCTTGATAAATAGAACATAGAAAAAAAAAAGTGTTTTCCAAAATCTGCTTTGGCAGAAGATTTTTTTACTGTAATAAAAAAAGTTCTACCGGAAATGTCCATTACAAGTCCGACAAAGTTGAGCAATACACAGTTGGATTCGTCATGATCTCGAACGGTGGGGAAAATTATGACTGACTCTAAAACTGATAGGTACTTTTTTCATTTACTTAATTTTCTCAATTTTTTCTATTGTATGTTTGCTTCCCGCCCCCTCTCGATCTCAGGAACTACAAGTCACACAGAAATGAACGACATACCGTTGGATTCGTCATGGTCTGAAACGATGAAGAAAATGATGTTTGATTCTAAAACTGGCAGGTCCTTTTGAATCGCTTAGTATTTTCCATTTGTGCCTCTCCTAGATCTCAGTAACTACAAATCCGACAGAGCTGAGCCATACACCATTGGATTCGTAAAGTTCTCAAAGCATGAAATAATCACAAACTCTAAGCTGGCAGATCCTTTTCAATCACTTAGTATTTTCTATCTGTATATTTCTTTGTCCTCCTCCTAGATCTAAGTAACTTAGTTACATAGAAATGAACGACATACCGTTGGATTCGTCATGGTCTGAAACGGTGAGGAAAACTATGAATGTGACTCTCAAACAGGTAGATTATTTTCAATCGTTTAGTATTCTCCATTTGTGCCTCTACTAGATCTCAGTAGCCACAAGTTCTACAGAGATAAGCCATACACCGTTGGATTAGTCATGGACACCGATGGGGAAATATATGACTGACTATAAAAATGGCAGGCCCCAGCATTTGCTTAGTAATCTCCATTTGTCCTTATGACTCTTTCTTTTGAATATAAGATAATTTAAATTTATACGGGGGGCGCTTTGGTTTTGTCTGTAAAAAAAACCATTACTTAGCTTGTTGATTTAATATATTATTAATTTAACTTTCATTTAAAGAATAGTGTACGTTGTTAATTTTAATTTTGAGAAACAGTTTATATTGATTGTCAGTTTGAATCAGTTGTGTTTTCGTTTATTGTTCTTACGTACATTATATTATATAGTGCTGGGAAGTAATAAATATATACTTCAAATATCATGTGACGTTCCTTTGACAGTGTATATATAAATAGGATGTATTTTGTATACATACATCCATTTAATGTGCTTTAATTAAAGAAATATTACTAGCGATCGAGAAAAAGGAAATTGTAACGCAATGGCATATTCAAACGCTCAGCTTCAATTTCCAAAATATCAAATACAAACATGTTCCATTGAAAGATACCTTATTCAGTACGAATTACGTTGTAGAGTACATAATATTACAACTGAACTTCAAGTATCATTACTCCACAGTCCACACACTTCTGAATATGGACATTTTCTCTAGTTTAAGGGAATTTTTGGCTCCAACAACGCGGTGTTCAGTCGAGTATGCAGAGATAAAGAAAGCGTTACTGTGGTTGTTAAGTAAACAAACCGAGTTGACCAGTGCATTAGAACAAGTATATCAACTACTTTTGATGAAGATACAACAGGACAGGTAACTGATGTTGATTCATCATTTAACAGAGTATATCAGCTAGAGGAATCCAAAATGAATGAAACTGTGGCCTCATCTGAAATAGGAAGGCCTATCCAATGGGAAAATGAATTCAATAAGTCCATTAACAGAAGACAACTTGTCAGATCAACGCTTGGTGAAATTAAATGTCGGTTCAATGAAAACTTGTGATACCCAGGAGGATAGTCCACTAACAAAGTGATTATGATATTGAAAAGGAAAGTTCACTGAAAACTTGTGATAATCAGGAGTACAATCCCCTTAAAACAAAAATATCGGAATCCTCTCAAATAAGGAAACACGCAATATAGGAGCTTAATTTTCTCGGAAATATAGTGGTAATCAATATTCAGGCTCAATCATTGGATGGTTTAGTTGATCCTGCACATCATCAAAGTGATAAAAGAAACGAAATAAGCTAGTTAACAGAAGCAAAGTATTCTGATGATAAACCAAACGATTCAGACAGTTGCGTACACTTCTACGTAGATAATTTTTTCTAGTAGAAAGACTAACAAAAGAGAACAAATGAATCAAAAGAAGAAAAGGAAATATTTCGTGAAAGATATTCGATGTCAGCAGGTGGCAGTGTGTGGCGTCCCTACAACATTATTATTATTGGTGTTCTTACTTTTTGACTGACCCTTTTGTGACATCAGGCACATGCTCTGGGAAGTAGCTTCCTATCCCCGATGTGTGCTGTTTCCTGGTTGGACAAGTATATTATAAAATTCTATATTTATAGATTTTTACTTAATATGGGTTAGTTGGTTATGTATTTAAGCCTGATTACTAATTTTGATTTATACTAGCTCGGTATTATTTAGTTTACGGTTTTTATTTTAATTTCGTGTGCTTTCACTATTATTTTTTGTTAGCTTTTCCGTGATAGGTAGTTTTCGCGTAGGTTACGTCAGAGAAGATGTCGTCCATCTTTTTCTCACCGGATGTAGTACGTCCCTAGCTATGTCCAAATCGTAAATAGTTGAATTGAGTAAATTTTAGAACTGTCCTTCCCTTCTTATAACATTTTTGGAAATATTGCTTTTGATCTCAAAACTAGCCAAGTGGAGAAGGGGACAGCGTGATGTCAATTATTCGGTGTGAAATACTGTCAATTTTGTGTAGTAAATTCTCCGGAGAATAATATTTAAACGACCATATTTATCGAGTTTACCTTATTAGTAACAAAGTAATTGGAATATTGCCTACGGTTACTACTGTAATTTACTAAATATAACCTGTAGTTACTGCTTCATCTATGGCTACATAAAGTATAATGTATATGGTATAATGTCTATAACAGGTATATGGTATATTATATTTATAGCAGATAAAAATATAACAGCTATTTATAACAGTTACAAAATAATATGAAGTGTCTCATTCTTAAATTGTGAATATTTCCCTAAACATTCTACTGCGTAAATGTTGAGATGAATAAATAAATAATACTTTTCCTACAGATAACTTGGAATGTATAAAAAACAAACTATATAGTTTCGGATTAATTAAACAACATTAAATAACATTTTATTAAGTCGACGTTGAAGTGAAAATATTGTCTTTAAAGTACAGTCAGTTGACTACATGCTCGCTCAACCAAAGATTTCGCTGTCGTGTAAAGATTCCTTCATGAAGCTTTTACTTAAGATATTCAGGTGTGGTAAATTTATACTATGTTTTGTGGTTAGTATCACGTAAAAGTCATAGTGCATGCTTAATTCTTTCTTAGCAAAAGAGATCAGAATGTTTACTTGTGTTTTACTTTACGTCAACATTTCTCTTTGTATTGTTGCGTAACATGTTTACTGTTTTCTACTCATAATACTGATATAACAGGAATACAGTATGTTTATTGATCTCTTTACTTGGTTATTCTGGCAATCTTTCGTATAATTTATAAAGA
>JAGDQP010046872.1:0-15179 GCA_022664845.1 Lepisma saccharinum
TGCACTGTGCAAGTTTTGCCTTGTTAGCTACATCATTAGAGGTTGTTATTTATACCAATATGTTTCTTCCTATAGAAAGAAGATGAAGACTTCAATACCATCAGCCGATAATACATGTGAACCTCAGAGGGATTGTTCTGAAGATGGCCTCATCCCGGTTACCTTTCCCAATGTAACAGATTTCGAGATCGGTAAGATATTGTATGTTAAGAGCCTGAGTATTAATGCAAAACTCCTCGAATAAAGGCTGCTTCTTCTTTTTCTTTTTGTTAGGTTATGTTTTGGTCGATAAGCAGTATGGTGTTATGCTGCAATTGGCAGTTCAGGTAAAAACAAACAAAAAACATTGATTTTGTTACAGAATAAAATTTTAATCTGCCCGTAAGTCCTTATTCTACGGAGTCTTCAATTGTTATGCTACGAGGCTAGTATCTTCTCAGCAAGCATATGTCAATAGTTTTATATTAACAAGAAAAGTATACTTACATTATTATTATAAATTACTGAGGGCTCTATTTCTTTGTTCTCATGTGATCAAACTATTGTTTGCGAGTTACTGCTAATAATATTTGGGATTTTTATTTTAGAAGGGTTTTTCTTCCATCTATTTAACAATTTTGTGGTCGACCTACCCCTGGGAGAGGAAATGGGGGCGTTGCATCTTTCCTTCTAGTTTTATGTTGTTTGATCCCATTGGTAGGATATTTTTTAATTCTTGTGATTTGTATGGAGATGTGCTGCTATATGTTCCCGGCAGATTTTTACAGTATCGACCCGACATTTAGTCGTTCTTAGAGAATTTTTTGTTTTGTTTATAAGTTCAGTCGTGACTTGGCTCTGTTGTAATAATTCCGTTCAATGTTCCAATCATATTTGTGTGGTTCCTTTTTTCTGTGTGTTTCTAATTCTTTGGGTCTCTGTTTTTCTGGGTTCTGACCTGTGAGAAGTTTGCCTTTGTCAAAATTCGTCTCAGATTGTGTGGTCGCCTGTATGCCACCCTTGGTATTTCCTGTGACATTCTAATCCACCACCCTTCTTTGCTATATTCTCTCTTCATATTTTTCCAATACCTTTGGACCAGTTTTTTTATTTCGTTTTCATCGTTAGGATGATAAGTGAGAGGAAAAGTAATTCTATTTTCTCTTTGTTTATTGTGTGTTTCTTTTCCGGTAACCTTTTCGAGAA
Organism: Lepisma saccharinum; assembly: GCA_022664845.1. NCBI lineage: Eukaryota > Metazoa > Arthropoda > Insecta > Zygentoma > Lepismatidae > Lepisma > Lepisma saccharinum. Next base: position 1,186 of record JAGDQP010046872.1, read on the forward strand.
TTTTGTCATTGAGAATCTAACAATACTTTTGTTGTAGCCTCTATTTAGGAAGTTTCTTCCTAGTTCCATTTGCCGCTGTTTAGCTTCTGTTTGTTGTCAACGATTCTAATTAGTCTCAGTCCTTGACTTTTCATCAGTGAGTTTTTAAGGGAGTTGGGTGTGCCGAGCTGGCTTCCAGCAACTCGTTGTCTCGTTGTTGATCCGTTTCCAGTCGTCCACTTACTCTTTTCTTAATTGTCACGTCCAGAAAGTTTATTTTCGTCCTGTTCCATTCCAGAATGTATTCTAGTTTGCCTGTATTGTTGTGTAAATTTGCATATAGGTTTAAAGTTGTTTGGTTGTGCGGGGAAAGCATCCGATTACATCATCTACAAATCTGTATTCAAACGTAGGCAGTACAGGGCCTTCTTTGTGCATATTAGCTAATTCAGTTGGAGAGGTTCTATGTTCGATATGTTTATTATTATTATTATTATTATTATTATCATAATAGTTTACTGGAGGAGTAAGACATTTTGTCGTTTCAAGATTATATTTAGGTGAGATTAGTTGTATTTATTTTCTATCATATGAGTTACTATAGGTATAAGTATTTCGCTTTTCAGAAACTTCTCTTAGCCCTCAAAAGGTCTTGGCTTTGTTTCGATTTTTACTTCTTCAATTTTTGAAGAAGACTAACAGGTCCTCCATCGAGTCCCTTCTGGTGTGATTTCTTTCGGGCATCTGTTTATCGTTTTGTGGTGTACTTGTCCTTTTTTGGGTCGGATCCTCCGGTCGCTCACTCTCCATCATTTGTATTTTTTTCAGGAAGTCTGTCGCCACGCCTTTTGAGCTCTGGACAACTTGTTTGTGGCATCTGGGCCAAACAGTGTTTTGTACACCTCCAGTGCAGTGACCCACTTCTAGCTTTGGTGTTAGTTGTTGGTAGTGTGTGACCACTTCCTCATTTATCCTCTGTTCGGTACCGCCAGTATCACTTTAATTCTCCGCTCGTAGTTCCCGAGCGCTTTGGTGTATTGCACTTGGTTTAGGTCAGGTTTTTGCATTTGGATGACTCTCTTGTTCTTTCTAATGTCTTTCTTGATGCAGTTCTCACAGTGTTGCGCATGATGTTCTATTTTGTAAATGAGCTTGCAGAGTAATTTGAAGCTCTCCTCCCGACCACCTTTTAACGTGAAGTTGGGCCGATGGATGCCGGCTACGCCCCTGCTAAGTTGCTGGAGAGTGGTGATTGAAGGGTTCTCTGGTGAGCCCGTACTTGGTCCCGGCTTCATTTCATTTGCTGTTGGGTCCTGCTGTCTCCTATAATATCTGCCCAGTCCGGCAGTAAAAGTACAGTGTTTTCAATATCTCTATTGTATTGAGAAGTACAAAGTTCACATGTATTACATAAGTGCAGATTTTCAACACTAGTACTCAGAAGTACATCATTATTAATGTTCACTGCCCTGAAACCGCATTAACCAAAGAACAGATTCGAGATTTAAAATTACTGTTAAAAAACAAAAACAAAAAAGGGGACTCAAGTTAGGTAACGAAAGTAGAGATTATATTGCCTTCAGTTTTTCTTGTAGCACATTACCCGATGTTCAATATTCATACTCTTTTATAACATGTAAGATTAAGTAATACGAAAAGACTGAAGTAGTTGTTAGTACGCTTGCTGGGTAGAAATCCCTCATGAAATTTAAACTTAGTCGGTCTCTGAAACCGATATTTCTAATAACAGCATTTTCCGAGCACAAATATAGTGGCTTTTTTAAAGTTCCAACACGGAATCAATCGGTTCATTAGGGTCAAATTTCCAACCAGTTCGCCGGGTTATCCACGTTCGGTTCAGGCAGGGTTACCAGATGTGACAAAGTATCTTCTCTGTTTAATACATCAAAGCGAATCACCTCATTATCATACATGTTAGTATTTACTATACGTATAATGTATGTGATAATATATAAGTATTGTTATTATGCATATGAAAATTTCTTGAATGACATTTAAAACTTATTATGTGTTGCGAAAAATTTCATACTACCTTTCTTGGATCTTATTATTGAGATCGAGAAATTGGTATTACGATCGAGAGGTTAATTTCTCATGTATAAGTAACCTTCTCTATGTTTAACCCTTTCCCTACCAACTTTATTTCTACCAATTCACTATAAATAGAAAACTGCCGCAAAATATTATCATTTAAAACTTTTGAAATTGTACATTGTTAACGCTCAAGCAAAATCTCAAGAACAAGAAGTTTAATAATGTAATATTAGTTTAATTTGGAATTTTATAGAGTTAATTTGTTCTTTCTCTCAGAATATTAACTTTTCCCTTCCATATTCTCATAAAGTTGAACCAATTCTGTTAACTATGGGCTTATTTGAGGTCATTTTACATTAAAGCGGTCCCGTGAATAAAATGAGACGCTGAAATTTGCACGCAATAAAATTAAAACAGATAAACTTTTGACTATTTCTATTTATTGACATTTTTACACTCCCCCGAATATTCAAAGTCTAAGTAATACTTTAGGCAATTTTTATGAAGTCCATTTACTTAAAACAAACAAAAGAGTACTATACTGAATTCTCTAACACCAATTATCATGATTAAAAGCGAAATTTTGTGTTTTAACATTTTTAGTAATTTACCGTTTACTCACTCTGCCGCAGAATTAAGGTTGACACCATCAATTTTCCAATTGTGCCCTACCATCTGAATCAAATGAAACCACTGGCAACATTTCTGGAGAAATCTGAACAGGGGATTTTAAAATTTTCTAGTAAGAAAACCCTCTAGTTTTGTTTTGAACACTTACGGTAGCTGGGACAATGGGTGTCAGGCTAGCCCGCTTGAATTCAGGTATCCACATACTCACAGTGGTTTCATCAGCCGTAATTATGCGATGGATAAAGTGGAATTCTTGTTGCTCGTATCACGGCCTGAGCCAAAGTTGCCTAAAAGCTTTAAATTCAAATTTAAAATTCTTGCTCGTAGAGTTTACTGTATGTTATTAACATTCCCAATCTTTTAGGTTTGCTTAACTCTTTATATTTTTTCGCTAGCCAATAATTTTGTATTGTTGTATTGTAATTCTGAAAGTGTTTAAGTGTTAGAACCTCTATGATCTCACTCCCCCATCGGTTTAGTAAAGATAATTGCAATCAAATTTAGTTTAATTCGTTTCAATTAAAGAATCAATTCTTTGGATATAGTCAAATGACAGACGCAAAAACACAACCAGAAAGAAGAAACAACATTCCAACATCTATAAAATGTGAAGGTGTTTATAACGCCTTCTCCGACTAATGACTCGTTGATACTTGCTGTCACCTAGAATATGTTTGTAAACATTTCTTCATTGTAAATGTTACGTTATTCCGAATTACAGTATTCTTAATTGATTCTAATGAATTTATTTTAGCATTGAAGTCATTGAATTTGGATGAAGTTATTGGAGATAGAACAATTGGAGGATTGGAACCAAGTGGGAGCACTAGTAACAATCGCAGTTTGGAAAAAATTGAGAACACCCTCACAAGGTATGTGTGAATCTAGCTTTCAAGGCTTCCGTTTTTTACATTCTTTTCTTTAGTTTCTCAATAGTTTGTGGTGTCCTCAAATCTTGCAAATTTTATTTAAATCATTTCTCGACGTCATACAATGATGAAACAAGGTAACAATACAATATTCCATTGTTACTTTCATGTATTTCTAGAATTTATATATTTCTGAAGCATATCTTAATATTTTCTTTTTAATGTGTACTTTTTATCATAATGAAATTTAGCATGTATTCTTACAAAAAAGTCTTTATTCCTTACGAGGAAGTCCTTGGAAATAGTATGGAATTGCATATTCATTTCACCTTGGAGCGTTGAAAGACATCTCAGAGCCTTTACTTGCGATCTAATCTAGTTCATTTAATAAAGTTAGTAAGATAATATGCACTGTGCAAGTTTTGCCTTGTTAGCTACATCATTAGAGGTTGTTTTTTATAACAATGTGTTTCTTCCTATAGAAAGAAGATGAGGACTCTAATCCCATCCGTCTTTAATACACCTGAATCTCAGAGGGATTGTTCTGAAGATGGCCTCATTCCGGAGAATTTTCTCGATTTAACAAATTTCGATATCGGTAAGATATTGTTTTTTAAGGGCATGGTTATTAATGCAAAAGACCTCGAATAGGGGCTTCTTCTTCTTTTTTTCTTTTTGCAAAGTAGTTTTTTGGTGGATAAGCAGTATGGAACTACAATTGGCAGTTCAGGCAAAAATAAACAAATACATTGATTTTGATACAACATAAAATTTTAATCTGCTCGTAAATCCTTATTCTACGGAGTCTTCAATTGTTAGACTACGAGGTTAATATCTTCTCAGCAGTCATATCTTAATAGTTTTATATTGACAAGAAAAGTATATTTAAATTATTATTATAAATATGAGGGCCCTATTTCTTTGTTCTCATTTGATCAGACTATGGTGTGTGAGTTATTACTACGTAATATTATTATTATTATCATTAGTATTAATATTATTGGTGATCCTTATTAACTTTCACCAATTCAATTATTTTTGTTTTCTTTTGGAAATCACTGTAATCTTCAAATAAGACTTTATTACCGCAGTAACAGAATTGGGATCAGTTTAGCTGTCGTGGTTGAAATTAGCAAAGCACTGTCGTCCATTATTGCGTATGGTTGAAAAGGTGAACAGTAAGAGGCTAAATGTATCACTTAACGCTACATATAGCTTCGTGCTTTTAAAGTCAGATTTTCGTTACATTTCATATCTTAGAATTTTAAAGAGAACTGAAGTCAATACTAATGAATTCGTCATCTAAGATTGCAACTTCAATTCCGAATTTTTAAGATACTGGCAGCTTAAAAGGAGGGTTGGGCATAAGGGCCGTTTTCTGCCCCTCAACCGACTTTAATGAAATTTTGCACGTAATATCTAGACAATATGAGAGTTCCAATAATCCAAATCCTATGTCCATACCATTTCTGGTTATCATGGAAAGAGCGTCCAGAAATGACCACTTCCGGATTATAATTTTTATAGTGTTGTTTATAATAAATTCTGATATCTCCAGAATGGTTTATGCTATCAAATCCAAATTTCATATGGAAAGTACTAATATAATGAGCATGTTACAATGTAAACCAAAAGACTATACATGTAACCGTTTTGGAGATAAAAATTAGATTTCTTATGTAGACGTTCAATTTTCGCACCTTAGTCAGGAAACTCTGTAATATTTATCCATCAGCCCCCACTAGTTATAAAACACTACTTTGCTCAAATAATCTCCATATAATCTCAAGTTTTCTCCATAAGCAACTGCATTTTTTTCTTGCGATAAATTCGTCTGTAGACGTGTCTCTCACAAGCGACGTTGCAAATGGAACACAATACGGATGTACTCTATATTACCTATATGTGTGTTGGGTATTACAGGATCCGGAACCTTCCACTGCTTAGATTCCACCACCCACTGTATTCCTGTTACTATCGTGATTTGCCTACAACATCGTGTGCTTTTTTTGTCCTATCTTCAGGAACTCGGGCATTTCAGATTAGAAATCTAGGTCTGATAGAAGATGGAGTGAATCCTGGAAGCCTCTATCGACGACGATAATATTTTTCTCTTGAAGACATGCTCGTATTTGTTCGATGTTGGTTTTAAGCATTTATTCTGATATTTTCGCGTCCGTGCTCCGAGAGTCAGCGAGATAAGCAGTAAATATTTTCTATTTCAAATACAGCTGATGTTATCAACTAGAAACTTTTCTTGCGATATGTTCATAATGTCGGTATTTGTCACACAAAATGTGGTTTGAATATCATACAAGCTTTCAGGCATATGATGGTTTATTTAGATGAATTTCAAACACATACTTCCATCTACTCATGTACGCAACTTTAGAGTATAAAATGTTTCTTCTAACCATCAGCCCCCATCAGCTGCAAAATGTTTTTGAATATATTCTTCTACATGATATGGAGATTCTTTGATCGAAGTACCGTTTTGTAACTAGTGGGGGCTGGTGGTTAAACAACACGATGTTTCCTAAGAAAACTGCATTATTGATAATTAAAATTGAACGTTTACATACAAAAATTACTTTTTATCTCCAAAACGGTTACAGGTATAGTCTTTCGGTTTACACTGTAATTTTGTCATTATATTAGTACTTTTCACACGAAATTTGGATTTAATAACTTGAACCATTATGGATATATCTGAAATTTTTTGAACAATACTAAAAAATTAGAATCCGGAAATGCTCATTTTTTGAGTATAAAATGTTTCTTTTAACCATCAGCCGCCGTCAGTCACAAAATGATTTTTGAATATGTTCTTCTAGATTATATGGAGATTATTTGAGCGAAGTATCGTTTTGTAACTATTAGGGGATGATGGTTAAACAACACAAAGTGTCCTAAGAAAACTCCATTTTTGATAAGTAAAATTGAACGTTTACATACAAAAATTAATTTTTAACTCCAAAACGGTTACAGATATAATCTTTTGGTTTACACTGTAACATTGTCATAATATTAATAGTTTTCAGACGAAATTTGGATTTGATAGCTCAAACCATTCTGGAGATATCAGAATTTATTTTAAACAACACTATAAAAATTATAATCCGGAACTGGTCATTTTTGGACGCGCTTTCTATGATAACCGAAAGTGGTATGGACATAGGATTTAGATTATTGGAAATCGCATGTTGTCTAGATATTATGTGCAAAATTTAATTAAAATCGGTGAAGGAGCAGAAAACGACACTTATGCGCAGTACTCCTTTCCATAATTTTTCAAAATGCAGAAACTTTGGACGTCATCATTTTGGATTTTTGAACTCAGAACTTTTTACTTCAGAAGTGAATCCACCGTCGTCTGAAATCCGAAGATATGAAGTTTCACGAAAATCTGACTTTCTAAAAAGTGAAACCGTATACAGATGCTAAGTAACACTTCAACATTGCTCATTAAAAACAGACAATAATGGACCGTACCGGTTCGATTGGGCGCTACCGTTTCGGCTCCGTAATGTTTCGGCGCCGTAATATTTCGGCCCCAGAGCTTTACCAAAGAATCACACCAGGGAAACTATTGTATTAAAAGAAGTATATAAAAACTTTGTCCATAAGATGCGACAGAACAGATCGTTGGCCTATGTTCATGGAAGAGATGTAATGAGACGTTTATATTTTAGTAAACACTTGAAAAACATGATATTTTTTTTCAATTGTTTTAATTATTTTTTTTGGCGGAAATGGATTTATTTATTTATTTACAACATAAACAGGCTGAGCTATAGCAGGAACGTAATTGGGGGAACAGACGGGGAATATGCCCCGGGCGCATGATTCAGGAGGCTCAAAACAGCAAGTATTTTTTACTATAGATATTCAGCTCAGAAACAAAAATCAATATAAAGGAGCTAAATGCATAATGTGTGAAGTGTTGTGTGAAGTGAATGCGTTATTGTAGGACGCACAGAAATACATGGAAGCACTATTAACATAGTTACTCGAAACCAGATGTTTACTTCGGAGATCATCAAACCTTTGCCTCTGAGATCAAGTTTTACTTCCAGTTTCATATAAGGAGCACCATTGATATTTTCTAAGCTAGCTGAGATTTCCACAACAATGAAAACCTTCTGGAGGAAGAAAAGTATTTTAGGATATATGCGTTTTTCTTTCCTTAGGGCTCTCGGAATTTCAATTTCCACTAAAAGTGACTATACTGGAAATATTTAACTTTAATTTAAATATCTGCGAAACAATTAAACTTATCAAAACTAAACGTAAAGAAAAACGCAATACTCACTAAATGCAGTATTGAAAACCGTAATAAGCATTGCCACCTATCAACCAGCGTTGCCAACTCAGCATACAAGTTAAACATTTTAAATGACACTATAGCTTCAAATTGCACTGTTTGATAATGTTTTATAATTAGTTTTTAAATATATAATAATATGCATATATTGCTATTTGAGGAGTTTACTTTCAAAAGGGGTTATATCCATTTTGGTCTCTCAGTGAACACATTTGTGTTTTCTGGTTCATTTCTCGAACACCTATTGATATCTGTAATAGTTTCCTTTCAATAAGAAGAGCCCAAAGTTAGATAGTGGAGACTGAAAGAAGATAAACTAAGAAAACTGTTCAGGGAAGAGGTTATCGAAAGAATAAATCTGCAAGAAGAGGATGTGTAAAAATGGTGGGATGTGAACCGTAGGATCATGCTAACGGCCGCAGAGAAGACTTTGGGTAGAACTTCTGGGAAGAGCCCCCTGCAGTAAAAGAGACGTGGTGGTGGAATGAGGAAGTTCAAGAAGCTATTAAAGCGAAGGAGGAAGCTAATACAAGATGGGATGCTTCAGAGACAGAAGAAGATAAAAGTAGCTTCAAAGCGGCTAATAAGGAAGCAAAGAGGGCAGTGGCTAGACCAAAAGCGCAAGCCTGGAATGAACTGTATGACGAACTTGAAACACCAGGTGGAGTGAAGAAGCTATACGGGTTAGCAAAAACCAGAGACAAGGCAACAAAGAATATTACCCATATTAGATAAATTAAGGATGGCGAAGGATTAGTGCTTACTGATGAAGACAGGATTAAAGAGAGATGGACCGAATATTTCGAAACGCTCCTAAATGAAGAAAATCCTAGAAAAGTTCTTAACGATGGAACTCCAAATCCTGGACCAACGCCAAGAATAAGCCGAGAAGAAGTAGAAAAAGCAGTAAAGAAAATGAAGACCGGAAAAGCTACAGGTCCTGCTTGCATACCAGTAGAAGCGTGGAAGAGTTTCGGACTATAATGTATAGATATTGTATGGGATCTGATGCAAAAAATCTATGAACAAGAACAAAAGGCCAGTTTAGTGGAGAGAGTGTGTTATTGTACCAATTTTTAAGGAGAAGGGAAATATACCGGATTGTGGAAACTATAGAGGAATCAAGCTAATGTCACACACGATGACATTTGGGAGAAAATTATAGAAGGAAGATTACGAGAAGAAACATCAATAGGAGAATAACAATTTGGATTTATGCCAGGAAAAAAGTACAACGGATGCAACTTTTATATTAAGACAAACCATGGAAAAGCATCAGGAAAAGCAAAAAGGATTTCATATGGTCTTTATTGATTTGGAGAAGGCCTAAGACAGAGTACAACGTCAGGAAGTATGGAGATGCTTGAGGAAGAAAAGAGTGCCAGAGAAATATGTAAGGATAATCCAAGATATGTATACAAGAGCTAGAACTCAGGTAAGAAGTAGTGTGTGATTGACACGTCAAATCCCTGTTATGGTTGGATTACACCAAGGTTCAGCCTTAAACCCGTACCTCTTCAACATAGTCATAGACGTTATAACTCAGGATATGAGAGATGAAGCCCCTTGGTGTATGATGTTTACTGATGATATTGTACTATGCAATACTAATAGGGCAGAATTTGAAAAGAAAGTAGAGAGTTCGAGGAAGTCTTTAGAAGATAGATGCCTAAAGATTAGTAGAAAGAAAACTGAGTATCTTGAGTTTAACGGAGAAGGCAATGAAGAAGTGATGTAAGAAGAACGGTTGAATAAAGTGAAAAGTTTTAAATGTTTAGGCTCAACTGTTACTGGGAATGGCGATTTGGACTCTGAAATAACACACAGAATGCAAGAGGGATGGTGAAATTGGAAGAAAGTAAGTGGCGTTCTCCGCGACCGCAGAATCACGGTGAAGAATTAAGGGATAATTTACAAAACAGTGATGTACGGAGCAGAAACATGGCCAATGAAGAAATCACAAGAAAAGAGATTAAATGTCACCGAAATGAGAATGCTACGCTGGATGTGTGGGATAACAAGAAGAGACGGATATGTGAGATATGTGAGAGTAATAGGTACAACCAAAATTGTAGAGATATCTAAGAAGATACAAGAAAGAAGACTTCAGTGGTATGGACATGTAATGAGGAGAACAAATGACTATGTAGTCAGAAGAGTGATGGCAATGGAAGTGGAGGGCAAGAGAGGTAGAGGGAGGCCAAGGAGAAAATGGATGGATAGGGTTAAGAAGGATCTCGGGGAGAAAGGTCTGTCAGGGGAAGAAGTTCAGGACAGGGCTTTGTGGAGAAGACTCATCAGAAACGTCGACTCCACGTAGGTGGGAAAAGACGGAGAGAAGGAAGAAAAAAGTTTCATGCAAACAGTAAGGCACCTTTTTCAAAGAAACTATTGTATATATTGAAAGGCATTCGAGAAATGAACCAGAAAACACAAATATGCTCACTGAGCGACCAAAATAGATATAACCCCCTTTGAAAGTAAATTCCTGATTTAACATTTTTATCTTGTATTCTGATTTTGCAACACTGGTTATGGCTTTCGCTATCGTCTTTAGTTAGTGTTGCGTTGTGTGAGTTTCGTTTTGTTCACCTTAATTGTTTTATAGATATTCAAATTAAAGTTAAGTGTTTCCTATATAACAAATTTTTTGTGGAAATTAAATTTCCGGGGCCCTTAAGCCCACAACAAGGCAAACCGATTCGAAAGATCTTCGGAATCAGTGACGTCGAAATACTTATTTCGCAAGGTTTGCTCTAAATCCAGCTGTTATGGTTGGGATCCTCTGCTTGTCAAACTTAAGAAATAAAAGAGTAATAATTTCCAACATTTTCGATTTTTTCACCTCGTTAGGTACATTAATAATTTCAGTTTTCCTCACTTGACGCCAAACTGAACTGGCGCCGAAACGGTAGCGCCCAAACGGCGGAGCCGAAACGTAGTGGACCCATAATGAACGACAGTCTTGTACTAATTTCAGCCATGAGCAGTTAATTTATTCTCTTATTTTACTACGACAATAACATCCAATTTTACGTTTACAGTGGTTATAACAAGGAAAAATAAATAATTGAAATACTAAAAGGTTTATATACAGAAAAGTATTGTGCACAAATTAAGTAACAATTAAAAAAAAATCCTTTCACGTACCGTTTACTAGAACCTAAAAGTTACGGAAATGATTACAGCTTCAAGGTGGCTAAACTGATGAAATTGCTTGAACTCAAATTTGAATAAAAATATTTCGTGAGGAGACGCAATGTTTACAGTTATGGGGAAGATAAATTCCGAGTTGCAAACAATTCAGGAAAATTAACCCTTATCATACCAATGTCAGTCGATCGTTGGTGGGGGAGAGGTTCCCTAGAAGACCTCACGGTTTCCTTTTACTGTGACTTATATCAGAAGCCCATACTTTTTCACGAACTTAATACTCAGGCTCTCGGGAACTGTAATCTTACCTACCATAAACATTTTTATACATACAAGACTTGGGTTTCAGTTGGGGAGGTTCCGTGTTCGATATGTTATTATTATTATTAATAATAATACAATCCTCATAGTTTTTCGAGAGTGAGATCTCTTTTTTTACAAGGTTATATTTAGGTGAGGTTTGGTAGTCTTTATTTTCTATTATATTAGTTGTTATAGGTATAAGTATTTTGGTTTTCAAAAACTTCTGTTGGCCCTGAAAAAGGCCTTTGTTTTTGTTTCGTTTTTTACTTCTTTAAGTTTTTAAAGGAATTTAACACGTCCTCCATCGAGTGCCTTCTAGAGTGACTTCTTTAGGGCATCTGCTTCTCGCTTTGTGGTGTCCTTGTTCTGTTTTGGTTGGGTTTCTCCGGTCTCTCTCTCTCTCCATCGTTTGTAGGTTTTTTCTTCGGGAAGTCTGTCGCCATGCTTTTAGCCCTCTGGAGAACTTCTTTTGTGGCCTCCGGGCCAAACGTTGTTTTGCACTCGTCCAGTGTAGTGGGGGCATCCGAAATCACCACCTTTTCCTTCGATAGCACCTTTTCCTTCGTCGCCGCCATATTGAAGGTTGTTCGAAACCTAAAGGAAGAGTCGCGAAGGTCCTTTCATATCACTTTTCATGAAGGTTCCATTGAAGATGCCTTTTCGGAAGTTCGGCCATATATATTTTTCCCCGAAGACCCAGCGAGAAATGGCAGAGGCGTTTGCCCACTTGTTTCACCGGAACAACCCTAATCAAAGATGTTACCATATGAAGTACATTTAACATAGTAAATATTGGACATTACTTTAATGAAAGCAAATAAATTGCATACATAAACGTTTAGTCTAGCGACTGAAATTGTGAAATAAATGCATCTAGTGCTTTTATAAAATTTGCATTTCACTCTACTGTATTCGATTTAATTTAAGTGCAGCTTATAGATTTCACACCTCTAAATCAGAAGCCATGAAACATTTCTATTCAGGGATTATGTCAGAATTTTTGGGTTGGGAAGTAAAGCAAAAATTGTAGACAAGTAAGTTGAATTCTTTCAGATTTCATGTAGAGTTTTACTCTACATTATGCCACACACTTCCAATAAAAATTAAGTTGGGGCTGTGTACTTGACGATTAAGGGGTTACCCCACCATTGTGGGATCTGACAAAATTCATGTTTCTATCATTCATTGCAGAATATCTATTCTATTATAACTTCACGTTCACCTGACAATGACTACGTACCGTACCTTGATTATTGCATTTGCATCATTGCATTGCAGATTTTTGCATTATTATCTCAAAGTGGGTTTGAAGGTACTAGTCAGCTTGTTCACTCTAATATACTTTCTCAAGTCCTTACGTATAATAAGTGCCTGATATGTATGTGTATGGAAAACGCAAAGTTGGAATGAAGTTATCTACACCCCCAAACTCTGATTGTTTTACTATAAAATATATTTGAAATTAGGACAATCAATAGCACGATGTAGAGTACAAGAAGTATTTATTAAATGATTATTAATAATATAAAAACCCTTTCGAGGTAAAGGGAAGAGTTACACAAGAATTCTACTCACAAAAGAAGTGATATTCATTTTGCGAGTTATTTTCTTTGTGTCACTATGGCGGAAGTGTTTCCTTTGTAATAAAATTAAGGGATATAGTATCCTTTCTTCTCCCATAGTGACACAAAAAAGATAAATCGCAAAATGGATATCACTTCTTTTGTGAGTATAATTCTTGCATCACTCTTCCCTTTACCTCAAAAGGGTTTTTATACTGATATCACTTATTTTGTAAGGCTGTCTGTTAAAAACAAATGCATAGTTTTCATACAAAAGGTCGATTTTGGACCATGGTAGGCTCCGTATCTCAAAAACGGTAACTCCTATTGACAAAATAAGCTTCCACTTACCCCAACTTGTTAGGGCCCGCAATTGACCCCTAAAACCCCCCGGTACAACACATTTAGGGCTAAAACAAAAAAAACAGACAAACTTTTCTTTCATTTGTGAAAATTCTGTGATTCGGCTAAAAAAAATCGTAACTTTTGAACCCTTTCACCGATTTTGACGTGCGATACACCGTTTGAAAGGTATTCAAGCATAGAGTAAGATTCCGCAAGTTTCGGTAGCCTATATGATCTGGGGTCAGTGCTATCATCAGAAATGTGAAATTTTGACTTTTTTCCGCACCGCCCTAGGGGTCCCAGGGATAGGGTTGCCACCTTTTGATGAATAAATTACGGGACACTTGGTAAAAAATACGGGATAATACCAAAAAATACGGGAAAAATCTAAAATAACTTGAAATTAACCACTTTGGCCCTGTACTACTATATGACTACCCATACAATTTAAAACCTCCATAATAATCAAGAACGCACAGAAAAAGTCTTGCTTGCGAATGCTAACACACCAAAAACACTGGCGGGGCGGAAAATTGATATTTCAATTTCATATGCACAGTTGGGGTTGGTATCTACACTGCAGACAGAAAAAGGCTTGTTTTAATTCAACATTTTTCGATATGTTTGAGTGACCACCATTTTTTGTGTTGAATCAACACAACAATCTGTGTTGATTTCAGTGATTCAACTTAATAAAGATTGTCATGCACAGTGTTGATTCACCGAAATCACCAGGGGCAGGCCGGGCCAGGCTAAATGCTTCCAGAGACCTGG
>JAGDQP010046874.1:0-15179 GCA_022664845.1 Lepisma saccharinum
CTCCCTCATGAATATTAAAATAGTCACGAAAGCCGAACGATACTACTGGCCGTCAAGAAAATGAAGCATCGTAGTACACAAATGTGGATGGTGGGAACATTTGTGTTGCTTGTTATGTCACACGCCCCACTTGCTATCTAAATTTTTCTCCATCCAAAATGATGGCCATGTTGATAATACACACCAAAATGTAGTCCTTTCCAACCATTCCATATTTGTGTACTAGGATTCTTCATTTCCTTGACGGTTTGTGAACTACAAGGCTGTACTGTAACTTTTTACTCACTGCAAATTGGACTAATTACACAATTTCAAATAATTACTACATAAAAACATAGCAGATCGTGGGTCTTTTAATGTTATTTTCGGTATATGTACGCTCAAATGACGATACTAAAAAATATTTCACGTTAATATTGGCTGATCAGTTTGGTACGTTCCCTCGTTATAAGCGACTGGACTTGACTAGAGCATGTAGCAAGCGGCTGCTCGGTGCTACTCTGAGGACCTACTTGCTAGATACACGCACGACTTGTTCTGAGCAGGCGCTTGATTAGATTCGAAGTGAGTCGCAAGCAAACCGCTGTTTACATGGACTGAAAGTTTTTCGTTTATAAAGCAGAAGCGCTGGATGGATGAGTGCCATACTGTGCGAGTTTACTTCCTGATTGCATATTATAGCGGGCGATCTGAGCACCGACTCCACTCAGAGTTTTTTCACCACCGACCGGACTCAATCTAGCATGTAGTGTGTTGATGCTCATAATGATTTGTGTCTGAGTTGACATGAATATCTTCTAGCAGTAGCCCAAGCGACCAAGGCGCGACTTGAGCGATTCGTTTACATTCTTACGTACGAACAACTGTTTAAACTTGCTTAGGTAAATTACTTTTGCGCTCTGAAATCTTTCCTAGTTCGTATGATTTTTACTTTATACTCTACTGCTACGTCTTAGTTGCAATTTAATTTGAACACATATCGGTAACTGTAGTCTACGCCCATCCATAGTCTAGGTTCCATTCCGATATTACCTGGTGAATAGGCTAACTGTCTACAACAAGAATGGCATAGACTGATGAGAACCCTGAAAAAGACAAGTCATTTAATTTGGACACGAATGGCTGCTATGCCTACGCCCGTCACAAGTCTGAGGTATGACAGTCCTATGTAAACACTTTCGTGAAGGGTGGGAAAGGCCTTACTTTAGGTACTAGTCTGGCATTCGCTTGGTGGAATCGAAAGACAATAATAGAAAACCTCAGTCACGAAGACTGACAACACGGTCCGAACATGAGTACTTTTCTACTGTCATCCACAATCTTGTGGCAGGCTGAAACCACAGATGTCTGAACATAGGGTTAATGTAAACTACATAGGCATTAAATATATAAATATAACTGTTTTCAATGTGCAATTCTAGTTTTCTTTCCCATCGTAAGTTAGTACTCAGTGGTTCCACATATTTTCATGCAAAGGTCCGTAAACCGCCGCTCGTTTTCATCCTACCATTCACTTTGGGCAAAATGTCGCTTTACTGTTTAGCAACACTGTAACAAATGTTCTACACCTGTTTCCACAACTCACTCGAAAGTTCTCCACATTTTCTTTTTTTCCACGTTTTCAGAAGAGTCAAAGCATTAGCTAGATTGGCTGCTCGTGACTTCGTTTGGTTTCTACTAATTAATTGAATTTTTCCCGGAGGGAATTCTCTGATGTGAATGGTGAAATAAGAGATATACAAGGTTTGTACGCATCGCAGTAAGTTCGCACGCCTGCTGAAAACAAACTAGGAAAAATGCAATTGACATGTTTCCCAAACCAATACCGTTTTACTAGGGCATACAAACATGGATAATCCAGATGTTACGGAAAGTCACGAAAAAAAGGTCAATTTTTAATTTAATTCAACAACTGGTGTGTGTGTTCAATCGCATAAACTGCTACGAAATAACTTGACATGCCCTCGACTACCTTTTTCAACCTTCATTACGGTAACAAACGCTCTTCAAGTTCAACGGTAGTTTGATAATACAATTCACAGATTGTTTTAATGTAGCTTAAAGAACACCATATGGGTTAGGCAAGTCACAGCTCGTCAAAAGTATAATGGATTACATTATACGGGGAGAAATACAGGCAAAATGTGCCGAGCAGCCGTAGCTCAGTTGGAAGAGGACTGACTTCACATTCGGAATGTACTGTGTTCGATACCAACAGCCGACTATCCTGCTAGAGGTTATCCAGGACTTTTCTTCAAACTAACCAAATATCAATGACACCTTCAACTTGGGCCTTGGCTGACTCCTTCCCGCATCTTTTCCCCCAAACCCTATCTCGGCCTAAGCCAAAGGCGATCAAATACTATAAATATAAATCACTTGAACTAAAGGTGTTCTGAAAAGTATTTAATGTTTTTTTGTCTTAACTCCACGTATTTATTCTGTTTTGTTTCACGCTGACAGTATTAACCTCTTATCAGGTATTCGCAGCACAACTTATGAGATGTGTATCAAATGCATGCGTTGAGTTATAAAGTAAGCATTACCTTAGCATTTTTCATGTTCGTCATGTCTTGTAACATGCAACACGACACCAATAATACGTAATCTCCCTTAAAATTTTATTTATTTATAGTTCTAAAGATTAGATTATTGACAAGATACGACTAATAGATCTATCGTCAATATTTATAGAATCAAAAGGAAAAGGTAACACTAATGCAATGTTTGGCCTTCCAAAGAACTTCAAGCTGAACACACAAAGCAAGAAGACAGAATCTGCCACTGACATCCAATATCCAAAGCCTTCAATAAATCCGACGAAAGTATTTACCTCAATTTGTTAGGATTATCGAAAGAAGGATTTTAAACAAGTAACGCGGATGACATAGAGCAACTGGGAGCCTCGAAGCAACTGGGTGACATAGCAGCTGCGGAACTTTGGATTTTCTTTTAAAAAAAGAAGAAATGCACATCCAAATAGAACAATTACGGGGAATAAACTACATGTAGGGTGCGTTCCTCGCACACACACTCTTCCCTCGGTCAGAACTGAAGAATTAATATCTAACTTTCATATACCTTAGCGGATAACTAGAAATAATGACTTGCATCTTTGTTCCACGCCTAGGGTATCTACACTTCAGTGATCCTTATGTTTCTGTTTAGTTACTGAGTCCTTCTTTCAATATTGATTTTCTTTTTAATTTTTGAAAGCGCTTCTCATCAGGCACTTCTTCAATATCTGAATATTCATTTTATGTGTCACAGTCGTCGTTAATGTTTATATGAAGTCAAGTTTCAGTGTAAAATGGATGCATTAGCTATATCGAAGTTTAAAAATAATCCTGAATGAATAAATAAATCAATACCGAGCGAGTCTAGTAGCTTTGATTTCGCTGAAAGACCCGATTTAAAAGTCCAAAAGGGGCTACAATATATCATTTGAACAAGTCGATGGAGGGCAAAACGGGGTGCTAGAAGGGAGGCTAAAGTAATTTTGGAAGTTTTAGTTAGCCCCCTGTTCTTGTCCTTGAGTTTGCCTCTAGCAGTTGACTGCTGAATGAGGCTTATCTTCAGTCACAGCTGACTAATGTCCGTAGTTCAGACCGTGGCCAATTTCTTTCCCACAACTCCCCACCCTATCCCAGTTGAGTCAAAGATGCCTGGAGACCGTAAATACAATTAACTGAATTGAATAAATCCATAATTCCGGGAAAGGAATACCACATTCCTTTCTGGTACAACTGGGTTATTCTGAAGAGAAAGATCGAAAAGGCATGATATCCGTACTTAAATAAAGCCTAAATGTACGTTACTATCATCTTCATATTCACAAGTTCCAACGCTCGCTCGTTTCCCCAACAGTATCAACAGACAGGTATAGTGGATATTCAGATGAACATGTAACGGCGAGGAAGATTAACGTCGCAACAGCAGGAGATCCCTATGAAAATTCTTGTCGCGTTGCCTATTGAATTAGGGAGTCTTACAAAATACCACCCAGGTACACAATGAAGGTGATTAGCAGTGGACGGATTTTAAGGTAATATATATATTGGTTATGCTCAAAAGAAAAAAAAAACTCAGTTGAAAGATGTTAGCTATCCTGGGAATCGGGGGATCCTCGATTTGAACCTCAGCGCGTAACAAATATTATTCTCTTCATCTGCAAAGTTGCCTGCGATGCTCCTTTTCCTTATTCCAAATTGTATACACAAGTATAATTATATCGGCATAGCCTTATATTCATAGCTACTGTTCAGTAACTAAAGAAACAACAAGCATTTCAGAGATCTTTTCTGGATATACCTTATAGGAAATACATCACGGAAGTACTCCCGTCTTATGCTTACCACCGGGATGTACTGGGTGTGGAACGCACAACGTTGTTTCTCCAGACAACAAAAGAACAGGATTAGCTGCTCTGGGATTACCTGAGATCCCTCGCGGTTAGATTACATCTGTGTATCAGGATTTCTCATTATTTTAAAAGATATTTCATTAAATTATTTATTTTGGTATTGCAGCTAACAACAGTAGATGACTGGCCCTCTTTATGCTTAGTATTACGAGGTTAACAGCTCTTGTTACATGTGGGATCAAAATAGAGATAAATAGTGTTTTTGGCGTAAAATGCAAATTTTATAAGGAGGAGAGGGTATTTTAACATCAAAATACAACTGACATAACTTTTCATATCTTTTTTCAGGGCTGCCACAAATGATTCACACATATATTATTAGAGTATGTATGCGAATAACCAAATAAACTGATATTCAAAACCAGAACAATTTAATATCCGGATAAATAAACAAACAAATCCTAAAGTACAACAAGTACTGGGGAAGTTATTACGATTACTTTCTACCTGTAGGTAACTTTTATATGGTTCTTTGAATACTGCCAGTGTTGCAACTCGACAGTGATAAGGGGGGGGGAGCTCTTTCGAAAGACATCAGCAATAGTATGTGGTCAGATAATTATTCGTCATCCGGTAATTGCTCGATGAACTGGATATCAAATTTTCCGCATATTGATAACCCTACTCTTCTTATGCAATGCACGTTGTTCTAGAGTGCGTATGGGAAAGGGTAACTGGGAGTACTTTAACTCTGAAGACGAGTTATTATAAACTCGTCGTGTTTAGGAACGTCGGGCTCCCCAAGTAGTAAAAATTAATCTGCAAATGAGTAATGAGCACAAGAGTCTTGGTCTTGCACACGAACTATTTGAATATTTTTAGAACGTGGAAAAGAAGGGGAAATCATTATATCCTTCACTTGAATTTCTTTGGCTCCTGTAAAAATACCGCTGGAGTGAAGGTGTTTCCAGTTGTGCAAACCTTGTGAGTGAATCTGAGAATCATGCCGCTGTTACTGTAGCATACTAAACTAAATTTACACTGTACACTATTGTACACTTAACTTCCAATAGAAGGAAACAGATTTTGTTAAGGATAATTTGGATAAAGGGCAAAAGAAAGTCTGATGTCCTGGCTTTTCTGATGTTAGGTTTGTCGTGATTCAGATAAAGGTGGATTATGGTCAGTTCGGAGTCTGCACTGATTTGCGTAACCAAGTCTTTGTGTTCTAAGCTACTAGTTAATGTTATAAAACGTCTGTTGATTTTGTAATTGAAAACTGAGTTCTGTTATGTGTTATGCTACGGAGAATTGACTCTGAATAAAACAACAGTTTTTGCAGTACACTTGGTAATTATTTGTCACCTGTAGATAAAGTCGCGAGGAATATTAATAGATGTGAGCTATGGTTTGGATGCAACGCAAATGTTACTTTAGAGAAAGCTAGAAATGCTTCAAATTCAGCAGGTTTACTTTGCAACGTTTGTTCCACAGAAAAGGTATTGGTCCACAAACTCGTAAATAATTTTACCGAGCGGTCGTAGGAAGGTCCGTGGATGGAATCCCGCGACCGGCCATCCTGGCTGAGGTTTTATCGATCCACAGTCCCACCAGGCGAATGCTGGGATGGTACCTTAACTCAAGGCCCTGGCCTCTAACTTCCCCATTGCTGTCCCAAGCCTTAGGTCATAGACGCCTCTTAGGCTTAAATAAATTCAAATTCAAATTTCTAAGTAATTATACTTTCTATCTTCTTCTACAGCTCGCTTGAGTTATGATTAGTCTCATTATCGTCAATTGTCTGGGTTTGTGGACATGAGTGTTTCTTAGACGAAAACAACAATACTAAGTTTTAGTTAAACAAAGTATCCATGTATGTTTGGTCTTCCTTTGGAACTTACCTGGAGCACGGAGAATTGTAAATAACTGGAACAGTGACTAGAAGATGAAAGAGAGCACAATTCTATGGATGGTAAGAACTTCAATGTCTAAATTATTTTGGACATCATTTTCGATAACCCATGACTGCATTCTGTCAAAGCTTACGAAACATAGTTGTGTGCCTAAAACAGCAAGTAAACTAAAAGTAGCTTTTACTATTCCCTATATACGGTGTAAAATTTACGTATGAAACGTATATATTTTTTTTTAAAGCAAGACTTGTAAGACTCTTGCAAGCAAGACCAAGACCAGGGATACCGATGCAAGACCAAGACTGGGTGTGTAAGACCAAGACCTGGTCTTGGTCTTGGTCTTGCTTTTGCTCATCACTCCAAGTGACGAGAGAAATATATATTCAGTCAATAATCTTGTACGCACTTTTTAAAACCAATGTTTCATTATTTGAACTGAGAAAATACTGACTTATTACGGAAAGGGCAGCTCCCATTAACTAAAGGGTGAACGGTGTAATAATTACGATTCACTGTTAACCACTGATCAAAATACTCCGCAGAATCTGACTTACAAAAGAGCTTCCAAACTCACACAGTTGACATTCGGATATATCAATTTTATTTATGACCTTAACGCAACTTTAGCTCATACGCTCGTGGGGGAACGAAGTTGGTTAGGACCTAGTTTCGAAGGTACCATACCGGTATTAACCTGCTATGATTGAGAAGAAAATGAAAAAAAAAGGCCGGCCGGTCGCTGGTATCGATCCCAGTACTTTCCAGATTAAAGGCTATCATATTCGGTTATCTTACTTCATCTACTCGTGCATATCCAACTCAAGCACTCAATAATTTGATTAGAGAATCACGTTTGAAACGAACTGCATTGACCTGAACCGCTTTTTTTTGACGTCCTAAACGAGCTAAGGTTCGAAGGACAGGATCGACAGTTTTTGGTGAAGTTGTCTGCGAACCACCCATTCAATGGAACCCAGCTGGAAATGAACCCGTGACCACAGAATTAACATGCACGAGAGTTGACTTTCTTTGATAAGCACTGCCGGAAGAACACAAGAGGAAGGTGCCGGCCAAAGTCTTTGTCTACTGAAACATCTGTCTGGTGAAATTTAAAGGAGATGCTGGAAAATTTGTTAGCATTGCCGGCAGCAAGACACGAACCTGCATTATCTTCCCAGTGTCATTGCAAAGTCCGCGACCGAAACCTAGACAACGAGTAAGAAGAAAGTTTGGATTCCTCTGACAAAAGAGAGATGTCGTAAGGTCTTTATAGCACGTTCTGGAATTTTATAAACCAAAATGGCAGAAATATTTTCTTACTATTTAATTTATAATAATTGTGTTAAAAATTACTTGAGAAACTTTTTTTCGATGTACCAGTAAACCAAAGAAAGATCTATTCACCTTCGTCAGGAAGGCAACACGACAACACGCAATCACGCAATACAACACGACAAATAACAAATCACCTCCACATAACACGGGAACTAACCATCCACAAACAACCTTGAGAAGGTCAGATGAACACACACACACAAAGCCAACGTGTGATCCTGGAATGTCAACCAGTTAGTAATTCTCAGGCGTGAAGAACTGCTTCTTTTGTGTACCTGTTAAAGCAAACACTTTAACGACTAAGTTGTGACTTCGGATTTTTTTATTTTTTTCTTAATAATAATAAAAACAAGAAAGGAATTCTACCAAGTAGCATATGCACTTTTGCATACGCAAGTAGACTGATCGTTTTACCTTCTGCTGTTCAACAACGAATTCAATGTAATTTCTTTGGTTTGGGGGCGCAATTCCGACTCTTCCTCATATTATTCTGTTGCTGATTTTTTAAGCGGTTAATTAATTACGAATTTGCCTATTCCCATTTCGCCGAACCACTGAACTGAGGGCAATCAACTGCAAGAGGGATTTTATTCTTTAATTTCTTTACAAGGTATATGAACATTTACGGATGTTCTTTGTTTCTAAAATTGTCCAAAACAACTTACTATCGCAAACGATTGACAAAATGAATCAAAATTACAGTATGACTAATCAAATCAGTAAGTAATTTAGAAGAACTTGCCCGAGATTCTGCTAGAGTTTTCAGTTTGGAGAGTGTAAATGCCAGCATTGGGGAGAGGTAGAATTCTGCAGGATTTCTATCGATTTTTATTCATAAAATAATTGAAGTTGGAGGTGACAGGGGTATGGCAGAATCCCTGAAACTTACAACGAATGAAAGAAGTTAGGAAAAAAACCTGAAGAAAACGTTAGATTACAAGCAAGACCATCGATAAGAATGATACTATACAAAGATTAATTTCTTCAAGCTGTTCTGGGTTTTGAGATGAAATCCTGTACTCCAGCTACCGTAGATGGAGATGGGGTGGTGGGGAAGGACCGGCTTCCCAGCAAGGGATTTATTGGAATGTCTACTTACACTCTATTTGTACTGGTTTCAAGCATAGTGCTTACAACAGAACTTCGTAGGAGTTTCCTTTCTCTTTTTCAACTTTCAAAAGCGATCTGGAGACCTCGTTCTGCCATAATTTGTAGGAGGATAGTTGATTCAAGACCTAGGTTAGACGATATGGTACATCCTTCACCTAGATAGATTTAAGTACGAAACGGCTAGCAGTTAGCATGTGATTTGCTGTCCAAACAGAAAAATGGAAATCAAGCTCAGTGCCTCGGTACAGAAATTTGGAATAGTAAATTCGGCGTCCTCAAACAATCACCTATCACTTTTGACGGCAGTATAAATATAAAGAAGCATCAATCAATACGTTGCAGTACTGTGCATTCTTTTAGCTGATTTGCGAATGTGTACAAACAGGCAGAATTCACGTGATAATAGGGACTGCTTATGTACAAAAATCAGGGATGGTAAACAAATTCTACGTAGGTAATTTGGGAAACAAAACAGCTAAAATAAAATACAAGCGAATCAAGAATAAGAATAGTCTTGCTGAGAAAAAAACACGCTGTGAGTAGAGTGCTGAAGATGATGATACCAAACTCCTTTGCTTGACAGTCCATTAAGATCACAGCTACAGGACACGCCCATGACAGCTTCCACTGAAAGCGAGAGCTATAACCACTACTAATCAGAAGACCAAAGAATATGAAAACGTATAGTTAATATTTAGTATAATGTTTAAGAAAAAACACTGAATACTAAATAATCAAAAACAGTCTAATGACTGACAAAAAAGATTACACTGACTTTGACTGTACCGCACAACAAAATGCATTTTTATCTGCATTGATAAGTTGCGCAAGTGGGAGTTCCGTTGATAAAATGTTCTGAACAGTTGTAGGCAATGGACCTTGTATGAATATAATATCTTTGAATAATGAATGCATCACGGGAAGTGCCGACCGCGACGAAGTCTGAAAGAACAAAGGCCAAGGCCACATAAAATTTCAAAACCAATCTAAAGTACAGGGCAACACTGTGTGTCTCGTCTCACGCAAAAGAAAAAAAAAAAACTTGATTTTCAAAGACTCTTTTATAAATGAACTTTATGTATCATCCGAAGCTGTTAACTGCTACGAAGTCTCTCTTTTATTTCACACTATCCGATCTCTAGGAGTCTTCCTCAATCTCCCTCTTTCTCCTGTAGACTGAGTAAACATAGATGCATTATAACAAAGAGTGCGTTGTACTTAAATGCAAATATCCTGTCGCCGATGTCCAGCTGTTTACTGAAGATCACGTGGTGGTGCCTTGCTGCATCAGGGGAGGGAAACCGCGCAGCGAAAAAAGCTTTGCAACACGAGGTTATCGTAACGACTGCAGAAAATATTTTCTGCTTACTATCGTAAATATTATACATTGTAAAATTTGAAGACTGGTACAAACGAACAGGAAACACGTGAAAAAAAAATCTTTATATACATGCTTTAAGAACTGGAGCTGTTCTTTTCTAAATTTTACTCAGTACGTGCTCTTGATTACGGAAATCCATGACTTCGCCTAGAGGTGGTCAGAATTCAAGATGACCGCCTATTTCCAACATGGCTGGCGGAGACAACTTAAAAATTCAATGTTATCGCTATAACTAAAAAAAAACTTAAAAAATTAACATTTGAGGTCAATCATCAAATTTACACGTTATAAAATTTACTTCAATTTGATATATTTAACAAGTTTTAAGCATATTTACTTTCCGAGATATTAACGAAAACTTGTTTGCTTCGCTCCTAATTAAAATCTGTCATATACGAAAGAAACTAATCATCTTTTCTTCAAACATTTTACTTTAATTATAGTTTAGTTACATCTTATAATCTCTCTATTCAGTAGACGTATACTATTCCATAAAACAAACATTTATGAGCTTACGATCTTTACAATGAATAACAATACAATGAACATTTAAACGTATGACAAATATTGTAATAACACGTAATTTTAATCCACTTGTCATTTATATCACTTGCGATTTACCATGTTATTTACACAGAAAACTTAATCATCATAAATAAAGCCATAGGTACAATGACGACACCATTTCGTAGTATGAAATAAACTCCAATAAGTTAAATTATGTATTTATTCAAAAGCATACTTCCTGTCATGATTATTTTGTCCACACGCACAATAACTAAACCATCCCTGATTATTGTCACGATATTTAAAAGTACGCTTTATACACTTCTGGTTTTTGCGTGGTGAAGTCAGATGGATTAATTATATCATCATCATATTCAGCTGTTTTCTATCCACTGCTGGATGAAGGCCTCCCCTTTTCTATATACATATCTCGGTCTCCTGCTATCCTCATCCATGTAGCTCCTGAAAAACGCTTGATTTTATCTACCCGTCTTACATTTGGACGTCGTCTTGGTCGTTCCTTTTCTCTAGAAAACCTATGTAGTACATTTGTCGTCCACCTTCCATCTGTTCGTCTAGCTATGTGACGGGCCCATTTCCACCTCAGCCTCTTCGCAGTCTTGATTACATTCTCTACCTTTGTTTGTGCGCGAATCCATTCATTTGTCTTCCTGTCCTTCCTGGTTATTCCTAGCATGCATCTCTCCTTTGCTCTTTGTGTTACTCTCAATCTTTGAGTCGTTTGCGCATTCGATGTCCAACTTTCACAGCCGTACATCATCACAGGTAAGACACATTGATTATAAACTTTACGCTTCAGACACATTGGTAGTTTGCTTTTGAAAATAAAGTGTAGTCTTCCAAACGAACTCCACGCCATTTTACATCTCCTATTTATTTAATCAGTCAACTTGGTATTCGATGTTTTGAGTTGGCCTAGGTAAACATACTCATCAACTATGCCTATTGTCTCTCCGCTAATCTTTGTTTCAATTTTTGCAGCATGTTGATTGGATATGACCTTTGTTTTACTTAAATTCAGTTTAAGAACTATTATCGAACTCTCATTATTGTTCTTCCATTCTGGTTTGTAGTTCTTCCGCATTTGAAGCAAATAGAACTACATCATCAGCGAACCGTAGGTGATGAAGATATTCGCCATTAACTTTAATTCCAACTTCATCCTAATTTAAATTTTGGAACACTCTCTTCAAAACCGCAGAAAACAGTTTTGGAGAAATTGAATCTCCTTGTCGTACCCCTTCCCAACTTTAAATTTCTCTCTTTCTTGATGTAGTCTAATGACAGACGTGGCGGTTGAATAAATGTTTCGCAGTAGCTTGATGTACGCATTTTCGATGCCTTGATGTTCAAGTGATTTAAGTACTGCTGACAAGGAGACCGAATCGAAAGCTTTTCCGAAAATTATGAATCCCAAACATAGTGGAAGTTCATATTCATTAGTACTTTCCATAACTTCATTCAATGTTTGCATGTGGTCCATTGTGCTAAATCCACGACGAAATCCGGCTTGTTCCTTCCCTGGTTAAAATCCAAGTCCCGTTCAATACGATTCAAAATAACTTTGGTGAACATTTTGTATAGAGCTGACAGTAAACTAATTGGTCTGAGTTTTCGACGCGTTCTTTGTCCCTTTTCTTGTACAACAAAATTATATCAGCATTATTCCAACTTCTGGGTATTTCTCTCTTCCTCAGGCACATTGAGAATAATTTAGTAAGTTCCTCCTCCATCTTTTCACCTCTACATTTAAACATCTCTGCTGTGAGTCCATCTTCTCATGGCGACTTTCCGTTCTTCATTCCTCGAAGTACTTTATCCACTTCTTCCATTACATCTGGGACATCTACATCATTTTTATCTGAGTCTTCATTTCCTAGCTCTTCTTCGGAGTAGTATAATTCCCTGTAGAAATTTTTAAATATTTTTATAAGTTCTTCCTTATTTCGTGTTACGGTCCCGTCTGGTCTCTTACTGCAATAATTTGCTTTTCCCCTATCACGAGCTGCTGTTTGGTTTTCTTCAGGCTCTTGTTCTCCTCGACTGTATTCCTAACAAGATTTTCGTTATATCTTCGTACATACTCTCTTATTTTCTTCCTTACGGATTTATTTAGTTCCATGTATTCAATCATTTTTATGTAATTTTCCTCTTCCTTCATTTTCCTTCTTTTCTTCATCAAGTGTTACTTCTGAGATCTTGCTCTTTTTTTTCTTTCTGGTGCCTCCTATTTCCTTGGCTGTCTCTCTTATTATATCCGTCAGTATTTTATTTCTGCTATTGATGCCTTCTTCATTCTCTAACTCTTCCAAGGCGCTAAATCTGTTGCTTAGTTCTATCACGAATGTATCTCTATTTTTCTCTAGATTTTCCAGATCTAAAAGTGGCGGTTTTCCTCTGATAAGCTTCTTTCTCTTAAGTCTACAATTTAGTTTCAGCTTACATCTCACCATCCTATGATCACTCGAGACTTTGAAACTGTTCAGAACAGACACGTCTTACAGAATTGTCCTGTTATTCGATAGAACGTAGTCTATTTCGTTTTTGGTCACATTTGGGCCTTTCCAAGTCCACTTCCTATGGGTCGGTTTCTTGAAAAATGTATTGGAAATGAACAGCCTGTTGGCTTCTGAGAATTCCACTAAATTATCTCCTCTCTTGTTTCTCTTGCCAAATCCAAAGTTTCCCACTTTCGTGTCACTGTTCTGCTTGGCTCCTACTTTCGCATTGAAGTCTTCCCTTACAATTTTGTAATGCGATTTGCTACTATCCAAAATATGCCACTTGTATAATTTCCATACTGTATCTCTTGTTAATCTTTACTACTACCCGTGCGATTCTATCTGAAATTCCGTCAATTTCTGTGATCCGTGACTTCAGGTCTTTATTAATTATAAAGCCAACGCCTGTCGGTTTTCAATTTTCTGTTTCTTTTAAGTAGAAGGTGTGTTCCGACGGTAGTTCCAACTAGTCTTCATTCTTCCTCCACACTTCTGATAATCCTATGATGTCCCACTTAATGCTCTTGAGTTCATTCTGCAATTCTTCTAATTTGTCCTCTCCTGCAAGTGACTGACAGTTGAGAGTCGCCATCACCGCCTATAGATCGAGCGGGCGGTGGTCGCCACGTATAGGTCAGTTCGTGTTGCCGTGTCGGGCCCTGGCAGTCTACAGTCCAAACCCGGGGATTTTGATCCTCTGACTTTCTGCAGGACTGACCCCTGCCGTTGCCAGCTGCTATCCGGGCCTCCGAGGCTGTTTCCTTACTTGTACCATCATGTGTAAAGAAAGGAGGGGTGCTGACATTTGACTCAACACGCTGTCAGCTAATGCGGTTGCTTGGGTACTAACAGGCCCCACGACGTGAACATATGGATTGGATATTAGGCGTCTACCCCCGTCGGTTCCCTTAAACCTTAGCAAGAGGAATTAAGGGGTCTCCTCCCACTTAGTGGCAGAAGCCTTTTGGGGCGACAGTTCCGGTTTACCGTTCCTGTCCCAGTTTCCCGACTGATTAATTATATGGCTGTTCGGAATTAATGGTGCAGTTTTACATATGGAATCTTCGAAAAATTCGATTGAGAACACACCTAATTGGTTAATGATTGATTCTGAAGCATTATTCCAATTAGGAGTATGATTTATACAATTTATAATATGGTATTGAAAGCAAAGAGATGCGAAAGTGGGAGGCAACTGAAAACAATTACATTATTACTACTTTCCTACGTAATTTATTTTCAAATTATTATTATTATTATTATACGTCTAAAATTGTTAATTTTGAAGAAAAAAAAATCCTCTTAATTTGTGCTTTAAATGTATAAAATTTATAATGTAATAATGGCCACCTAAAAATAGTATCTACTAATCATTTTCGAGATATGTTGTACAGTCACTTACAAAAATAAGTGGTGGTTGGAGTTGTAAGAAATAATAGTTATTTCTCCTGAAGA
The DNA here is from genome assembly GCA_022664845.1 of Lepisma saccharinum. Lineage (NCBI taxonomy): Eukaryota > Metazoa > Arthropoda > Insecta > Zygentoma > Lepismatidae > Lepisma > Lepisma saccharinum. Next base: position 14,587 of record JAGDQP010046874.1, read on the forward strand.
ATTGTTACATTGTACGCCTAACGGACAACCAACATGACAGTGCAAATATGCGCCAAAACATGGCATACCAGGATATTCCTCCATTTGGAGGATGAAAGAATCGGTTCGTTCAACATCATTTAGAAAACCACGAGACAGATAGGCAGATATTCCATTAACGTGAAGTTCTAAGAGACAGGAATTAATGCAAATAAAAGGAAACTACTAATATGGACATCATGCAGGAATCGTCATTATCCAATGTAACAAAACATAATTTGTTCACACACACATAAATAAATAAAATTATAACGAATATTATTAATATATGGTGCAGTAAAAAGTAATCCATTATTTTGGCATGACATTGAAGGCTTGACTTACCATAGTTAGAATGATCCGATTTAGGTCACATATGCGCAGTTTCGTTCGATAACGTGTTGCCATTTGGAAGGTAATATCATGATGCCTCTCTCATAGAAGCCAGGCATCTATTCCCTATTGGCAAAAAATGGAGACAGTCGATTTTCACAAGCCTCTCTTGAAGCGAATTTTTCACCAGCAAACGTGTTCACCACGGACAGGAACAGATGGTAATCACTCGGTGTCAGGTC
>JAGDQP010046875.1:0-10001 GCA_022664845.1 Lepisma saccharinum
AATGTGAAACCAACGCTGTACCAACTGACACTACTGTGGAGTCGGGAGGTATTCTGCTGGGGGTGACCGCACTTGATGGTCTGTGCACCGGATCCAAGCCGCGACGTAGTTCAAAGCCCACGATAATTGTAAATCCTGGCACTGTGCCATCAACTGGGTGAGACAGAGGGAAACTAGGGAGAACCCATTCGGATTCCACTGGTCCGCCTGAGCAGGGTCTGAATTGCCGCTCAATCTGTCTAGTGCTATTCTGCCGTCCGAGACAAACCACAACAGACGGGGTAACACAACTGTGCTGTGGACAGCAAGTTTATATCAATGATGATATCTGTTTGAAATTTTACAGTATTAGTAGCAATAATTGAAGATTCTAGTACTTAATTTTGCACGGAATTTGATATTAGAAAGGCATTAATAGTTTTGATATTACAAAGACTTAGTTATTGAATTATTTAGTTTGAAAGTGCATTGGATCTTCTTGAAACAGTGCAAGAAATGAAGATCCAATTTAAGATAAGATAATACCTAAGCAAAGCAAATACGCTTTATTTAAAAACTAAAAAACGTGTAACAGTTTCACGAACTAACAACTTGGCTTCATCAGACACACTAAATCACATAACACAACTTCTAGTGAGTTCTATCTATGGTTCCTGATTGGCCCTTGCCAGCCAATCCCGCACCGACTATACAAAGTGAATTTATAATTAACAACAATCAATGGTTCCCTATCATCCCCTGATCCTACTACATTTAAGCATACAATACCAAAATAAGCCTTGTCCTGTAGAAGGTTAATTTATGTGATATAAGAAAATTAAGTAAAAAGGAAGATGGAAAAATAAATAAAAGGAACACTAAACATAAAAAATTACTACGTCTTACACCAAAAATACAATTTTTATATTTTAAGGCTCCTTAATAACTTATCCCACTGTTCATCAACTTTAAGTCCCGAGTTCCAGTTCATCACTTTTTTTCCTTCCACTTCTATAAATTTTGCTTCTTTTCGTTTTCTGACAATCCTTCTATCTTCCTGTTCCAACACTTTCAATCCACTAAATGTTATATGTTTGTATATAGCATTTCTGTTCCCCTCCAACCTATCATCTTCATGTTGTTTTATCCGCTCTCTTTCCCGTTTCCCCCACATAGCACATTTCACAATCTACACTGGATTCTATAAATTACTCCTTTTTTCTCCATCATTTTCTTCTCTCTTCTCGTCACCTCCAGTAGCCTCTTGGTTCCTTTTCTGGACGTTGAAACACCTCCCAACTTCTTCAGCATTCTCTTTATCACTTCTGTTTTCTCGCCTATACTCTCTATCCCCATCACAATTTCTTGCCCATTTTCCTTTTGTTCCGCTTTCTTCTCTTCCTTGTCTCTTGGTCTCTCTTTTTCTTCTGTACTTCAACCTCCTATCATATATCCATTTCTCCTTAGCTGCTCATGAAAAACTTCTGGGCCTTCCTTTGCTTTTTCTTTTTCACTGTTGACCTGCCTAATTCTTTCTTCTATGTTGCTTATGAAGTTTCTCTTCGTCGAGTAATCCACATCACTCCAGGCATGGCAATAGTTCCCGGACGCCCTTTTTTTTTGGTACAATTCCGTGTACATTTTTCCTTCCTTATCCTCATATCTAAAAATACTACGGTATAATCCGTTCCCACTTTAAACTCCAGCTCTAGGCCTTTCTCTTCAATTTATTTTACAAATTTCTCCAATTGCCTTTGTGTGCCCTTCCATATGCCCAAGCAATCGTCAACATATCTAAATAAAAAAAAAACACACAAACTAACTTGTCACTTCCTTTTAACCATACCTTCTTCTCCCATTCATTCATAGCAATCTCCGCCAGCATTGGACTCAACCTTGAACCTATGCTCAGTCCCTCCCTAATTCTGACCAACTTATCACCAATGACACAATAACTATTCTTCCACATAGCTCTCACAGCCTCTTTCAGCCCTTCCCCACACCAGCCATTAATCCTACTGTCCTTCATATGTTCAGACCCTCATTGTTCTTTCTTCTTAAGCTCGGGAACATGGCTTTTACATCTACACTGAACATGATCGATTTAGCTCTCATCTCCTAGCTGTCTCACTAGAAGTTGTGTTGTTTATGTGATTTAGTGTGTCTGATAAAGCTAAGTTGTTAGTTAGTTGGTTAAACTGTTACACTTTTTTTATTTTTATTTTTTAAATAAAACGTATTTGCTTTGCTCAGCTATTATTTTATCTTAAGTGTATAAAAGCAAAGCTTAGATATGGAGAAGAACCAATGCACAAAGTAATGAGTAATGGAGACCACGTACCCAGTGCTCATTACTTGTGCCATTAGTTTTTCATTTCTTGCAGTTTCAAGAAGAAGAGTATTTTCAGACCTTTCATCAACTACGCATACTCACGTAACATCTCATTATCACTCTCCAAAATAAATTTATGGCAAAACTGACTTCAATGTCTAGCCCAGACTGATATGTTACAAAACCCCTTTCTCATTTAAAGAAATCGAGCAAGATTCAAGAATGCAGCAATGACAAACGTACCCTCTAAAAGATTACCCACTATCCATTAATGCGTATTTCCATTATTTCAAACGTTTTATAAACAAACATGTTTTTTCCTAATTAGATCACACTATAAATGGTTATCCTTATGAACCAAACTTTTGACCAGTGCGTCCGTCTTCTTGGACAAAAGCAATTTTAATCAGGCTTTCAGGTGGTTTCCTGATTTACCCTTCTTTCTACCCTTTACACCTACCTACTTATGTGAATCAGGAAACTCTGCCTATCTGGCTACTAAAAAAAATACACAGATTCAGACTCAAGGCGGTACCAGATATGCAGTTGCATGTTTCAAATTCAACCAGATGTAGCCAAATTGTGCACAGTAAAACAGCCTCCGTTTCAGTAGAAGCCAAGTTTCGTTTCTATGCTTTGTTCTGTTTCCAATGCAAATTGAAGACTCTTGGTATTCAAGTATAAAATTGGTTTTAAGTACCAACGTCTTATGGACTTTTAGTGCTTGTTTTCAATTCATTTTTAAATGGGTTGACCTATTTTATATATTTATTTTTTGCTGCTTTGTCGTTTATGCAGTACTTATTTCTCTTAAATTAGTGGAGAAAATGAAATTTCGATAAAATAAAAGCTTGGTTTAACAATCCACCGTCAATACTTTCGTTCCGTTCAGTGTACATATAGTAAATTTCATATCTATAGAACCTTAGAAATCTAGTTTCACGATAGAAATATTTGCCGCCTTCATGGAAGAATGCAGTGTTCTGTCAGACAGACTTTACCCCGCGGGAAGTCAAGATTTTGATTCAGAGTAGCAGCAGACTTTCAGGTAAATGTAAGAGAAGCCTTCAGGTGACTATGGAAGAATGTCTCAGGACTAGCTTCCTTTGAAATAAGCAACGAGAACTGAGAGAGAAGACGTAACAAACGACAAAAGATACCAATCTCGCTTGAGTATTGAGTTAATTTGCGTCTTATTATTCACTCACTTTATTTCCTGAATTGTCGGTTGGAAACACTATACTCAGTTCATGCATGAGCTTTCAATGAAAGAATTATTCTTGCTAAGAAGAAACGTGTCGTTTGTAATGATATTATCTTTACATCACAGATAAGCCTGAGCCCTCTAGATCTGAAATTTACTATATGTACATACGCTACAATATATTTAACCTTTAAACGCCGAAGGACGCAACTGCTGCGTCATGGCTTTAAACCTTAATAGCTCAGCCCCTAATTAAGCTAGGAAGATAATTTTGGCTTCAACGTGTTCCTGAAGGATGAAGTTTGCCGCCGACATCCATTTTATGTATATGGGGGAGGGTAAAGTTCGTTTTTTTTTTTTGTTTAAGTTTTTTTTTGCGGGGGCATTACCCTCTGGGGGTTGTCATAAAAATTGGAATGTGAAGCAATGAAGTAGTCCACTACACGCTAATACTCTGCAAAAGTACTTGTTGCTTATATGGGGGAGTAGGGGAGAGGCAAAGTTGGCCATTTTTTTTTTTACGTAAATTACATTTATATTTGGACGGTTTCTTATAAGACAAGATATCTTTTTACTGAATTGTATTATCGAAGTTTCAGATATTTGAAAGTTCTAGTATTATCAAATTTTCAGGTAATTTTGAAAATTTGATTATTACAGAAATTTCGGGTATACTCGAAACTTCGAATATTATTTGTGTGTGTGCATAAGATAGAGTGATGCGCTTTTGCACACACACACTCCAAGTTAGTGTCACAGACAACAGAACTGGCACGGCAAAAGTTGTCAGTCGCAACAACTAAGCGCGTCCAACAATGAAATGAATAAAAAATTTGGAAAATTAGCACGGATTATCACCTAGACCTTCCCTCGGTGTGCGATATGGCAAAATTTAATTCTTGTATTATTCATATTGTGGAGTCAGCCGTGAATTTTCTCTGCGACAATCAAGCGTTCGCAACAATGAACAGAACAAAATATTGAAAATTCTCACGGATTGTTACCTGCGTATGCTAATAGTCTTCTTCTGAAAAAAAGTTTTAACATTATGAATTCACATTTGTGTAAGTTATCGAACAATTTCTAGCAAATAAAACAACACAGAAAAGATAGGGTGATTGCAGCGACATCTAGCGCTGGAGATTTAAAGTTTCAGCTTTGGAACTGACCTTAAGATGGTGGCTCAATGAAATTGGAGGCCAACGGGAAAGTGACTACGTATGATCGCGCTAATATTCTAAACGGGTACACCTGATCGAGTGATTCTATAAACGATTACTGACCTTAGTCACCTACAGGTTTTATAGGCTTATCATTTCATGGGGACACGGGCTCCAAAGGGAATGTTCGAAAACGGCAAAAATTGAGGTTCTTCTGCGCCCTCCTCATCGGAGGGGGGGGGGGGTCCGATTACTGCGTTACGTGGTCAGGCATTTCAAGATAGCGGCAAAAAAGAAAATGGTGGCCATAGAAGGGCGGGCTGAAGTCCCGATTTCTAATCGTTACGTATTACTGCAATACGTAATCGTAGGCATTTCAAAATGGCGAAAAAGAAAAAATGGAAAGTCAACAAGATGGCGGCAAAAAAGAAAATGAGAACACTGGCGAAAGGACGGACCTAGCTTGTTTTTCACCCACATGCAGCAAGTATTTGGTGAAGAGAGATCTTTGGTAATCTAATGAACTATAGTTTTCTGTTACCATCCCAGCATTCACATTTTCTGATTTTAGTTAAAATTTAATTGGGTTGTATAACTTTAAACCATTCTAAAACGTATCAATAATTTGGTACAAAATCTACCTACTTCACATAGCCTATATAAAACCATGAGTCCACAAAGAAGAAAGAAAAAAAAGGCTGAAATATACCACTGAAACGTATTAACCGTCAGATGCAAAAAGACTGTAAAATTTAAGTGATTGGCTTTTTGTTTCGGAAAAGAAACAAACAATGATAGGTGTTGTGTGCAGGACATTGATAAGATCATATTTCTTTCAACAATGGCAAACCAAAGAACTGCACGGCCGGTTTTCTTTGAAAGTCAGTTTGCAACGTAATACGAAACAGCTGGGAGAACTCTTGAGAAAATAATAGTCTGTTTTTGTTTCCTTAAGAAGTGATCGCAAGTTATTGAATTTGATATGCAAATTAAATTAGAACTGTATGACGTACTTACATCTTTACATTAATATTGAGAAGAAAACTTACGCCTGATATGAATGGCAACGTAAAGACAATTCAAATTTACATATATTCAAAAATATCAAGTTTAAAAGCTTCAAAATTTTCCAGTTACCAGACGACGCTTTATTCATAAATGTACTATGTAGGCCTGGTTGTACATTCCCTCAAACATTGACCAAAACACCTTTTTAAATCTTTCGCAAGACATACCCTCAATACCTATTTTCTGCCCGCCGCATTGATGTAATCCCAGTCAGAGCACGTATATTTTTTCTCCCCCTTCCATCCATTTTGTCATATGTAAAGTTCTCCCTTGTGCTTAGCACCATGCCATGAAGGCATATCGGGGGTGCGGAGTGAAGGCTCCACACTTCCTTATCTCAGCAGTGATATTGCAGGGCATAAAATGCCACGCGATTGTAACTATAATTATTTCCACGTAGTGACTTCTCTAATAAATTTCTTTTGGGCTCAGAAGCCAACGTTCTGGTACAGGACTAAATGATTATATCGTCGCAAATTTTCCAATACCGCCTAACTCGCAAAAGAAAAAGCCCCCTAAATTTGTATTGAAGTCCGGCATATGCGCTATTACCCTTATTGACATTACAGCACTATCTGTTGGATAAACGAAGAACTACTTCGGGGATGGCTGTTAGGTGGTACTGTAACATTGGCGACAGTATGCATCCTATTAGTTGCCTCAAAAGCTAGAGAACAATTATATCACTCAGCTTTCCCATTTAAGTCAAATGTTCGTGATGCACGTACGAAGGTGTAAATGAAATATTGCAGGAATATTAGCTGTTAGACGAAATTCTTTAACCCAAAGTAGAATATTAAGACTTTCACGACCAACCAGTCAAGTTCATGATCTGTCGACATCATGCGTCCTTAGTACATCCCTTTCATCCTATGAAAGGCTGTAGTACACAACATGGTCTGTTCACTTGTCCAGGGACCTGTCTCCAGGTAGAATAACCACAATCATGGCCTCGTCTCCACCGTCTTAGCACTCCTCATTCACAATAGAGCTATTACCGTATTTATTTGCGTATGAGCCGCCCTCCCACAATAGTCGCATCTTAGTTTCGAAGCTAGAAATATCCGCCAAAAATATTTCCCTCCATAAAATCCGCAAATGAAGATGATGCTTTCTGGAACAATGAATCAGATTTATCAGACACTGAAGACGACACCGAAAGCGAATTCCAGTGAGAACCTTGGGCAGATTTGACAAATCACTTTTGAGGTCAACTGTTCTACATACAGTGCTAAAATCTCCCTTTATTTTTTAGCAATTGTTAAGACAACTATTTTGTAAATACCAATCGGTTAAGTTACGAAAAATATAATTGTTTTTCATAGACATTTATTTTTTGAATTTCAATTTTTAAGGACCTTGGGCAACTTTGGCTCAGGTCGGGTGGATGATGGAACAATTGGTAGAATGAAGAAAGTGGGAGTACCCCGATGAAACCCACGCTTACTGTTCGTTCACCACAAAACCCACATGGCACACGATCCGGGATCGAACTGAGAACCCCATGCACCAAAGGTGAGAGCTCTACCACTAAGTCACCGTGGCCCATACAGATTTATGTACATATAGGTAACATAAGCATGTATAGTATTGGTTATCAGATATCCTCGCGTCATAGTCGCATTAAAAATCAGTACAAAAAATGAAGCATAGGAAATAATCCTTGTACTCTGCTCTTGGAAAAAAGGACAAGACAATATCCCTAGCTTTCATTAAATATACTTTTGGGCATTCAACTTGTGTAGCTGAGGAAACCAGACAAAAATCTGTCCGAATGACCGACATGAGCAAGACGACCTGTGCTGATCCGCAGTCCACGAGGCTCGCCATCAGACTACACATGTTGGGGCAAAGAGCGATGTGTCTATCACCATGACCCGTACATTGAAAAAAAAAAAAAAAAAAACTTACTCACGGACACACAAGTGATTTGCATTAGGCTTTTGTTTATACTCTACGTGTTATTTTATCAAGTCAATATTACAAAATGTATGCCAAGTGCAACAAGCTTTCTTCTACTAGTTTGAATTATATTTATGGCCTTTAGGTATCTAAGTCTCAGGCCGGGATAGGGGAGGGGAAATGATGCAGGAAGGTGTCGCCCAAGATTTAGGTTGAAGATACCATATCAGCATTTGTCTGGTATGACTGAGGAAACCCGTGAAAAAAAAACATCAGTAAGGATGGTCGACTGCTGGGAGTGAACTCACGACCTCCCGAATGCTAAGCCACGGCCGCTTGGTTTCTTCCACTCGTCTTAAGACCTTCGGAGCACACCATTTAACGTGATGCTGATGATTCCAACATGAAACAGTATATTCTATGTGCAATTCAACCAGATTACCAATACAAATTTATAACAATAATGGAATCCACATAGAAGCATAACGATAAACCTCGGAATATACTACCAGTAACTTCATTTATTCTAACCTTGTTTGAATAAGTTTTTTTTCTTCTTTAACTTGCCCTATTCGCTTCTCCAGATCATAAGATGCCTCAATATTATACTAGTTACTAACAATACGGAAAATGTACATTTACAAGTACAGATATATTTACATACATAAAATACTATATTGGAATGGTGAAAAAACGTCCGAGATTTCGATCTGTTTTCAAATATTCAATTTTATTTATGCTTCTGTACACTAATTCAATAAAACATTTTCTATTTCGTGTTTTGGCATATATATACTTTTGTTTTCAATGTATGGTAATCAGATCACTTTAAATAGCCGTCAAAAATGAAAAATTGAAGGTGTTGATAACAGGATTCATCTACCTGCACGAGTCTGTTACCTTTAGGATTCCTTTTGTCTTAAGCTTCATGATCTTTCATTTACACATTGTGTTCACTTCGAAAGATATAATGCAAGGACTGCTTATAAAAGGCTTATTACGCGTACACACTCATACACTTAATAGTACTGGGTTCAAATAACTTATTTCAAAATAACTGAAAAAAAAAAATGAAAAACATACTTGCTCCCTGAATTACACAATATGGTTTCTCACTTATGTGACCTGCCACACACGCGCTTCTCTTTTTTTATTATTCTTATTACAATAAATAAATGACGTAGTTTCTAACTTTTTCATAAACATAAAGAATCTATGCCATAAATAAGATTTAAAAGACTTACAAATACAGGAGATTATAGTTATTTCTTATTACAGACAACAATGTTCAACACTGATGTACTGTTAACTGTACATATTTTTTATTTTTTTCCCTTTTTCATGTTCAAAACGGAATGAGGAGAGGACGGGGAGAGATGAGGGAGATGAAATATAATACTCTCAAAGGAAGCTCTTTGTAACCTACAGGTTTTGACAATAGCAAAGTTAATAGTCACACACTGTGGAGATATGTCCGGCTCTTCACAGGTGACTTAATACCTTCATTTGATCATTAAAAAAAAAAGAATCACACACAACACATAACATTACTTTGAAAGCTTGTAGCTTAATCACATATTCAGTCTTAGCTTACGCTGGTGTTACATAGGATATCTATGTGATTTGATCACATTACCTTACTGGCATAGGAAGTCCAACATTGAACATTATGCAAAACAATGTCAACTTTCATTTTTTGGCTTTTTTTTTGTTTTGTTTATTTTTTGCATGTATGGAAGTTGCATAGGTATACTATTCACACCAACAAACATATATTCAGTCATATACATACAAAAAAATTGTTTACACGACTAGAAGGCTGCCATGTATTTTCATGGCATTATCTTGAATTCTGATCAACAGACGTCATTACATGATCATGTTTTGAAAGAAGTGATATATCATTATTCCTTCCCTCTACCAGCATTCTCTGTTGTAAATTCTGTCCATCAGAAAGCTCTTCATGCATTGGCTCATCCGTTAAACTATCTACACACCCCATCGTCACCGATCCTTGCTGTGATGAACTCGAAGACTTTTCCACCATCGGCTGCGACGAATCAGACATACTTACTGAGCGAACCGGTGAAGGATCTGTTGCCATGCTTCCAGGACTGTCAACCGGTCGGAATGTGAAGCCTGGCGAATCAGCGCTTGATAGTGACTCTGGAGTGCCGACAGAACTGAGCGAGCCTGGGATGGGACTTGGTGTAGTTTCCAGACTGTGAACAAAGACATGCATTGATGTACGTAAGTATGTGGAGAGCTATACGTAATTTATTAATAGCATGTATTATATTATTCCATAAACACATAAACTGTCAAACTAATACCAAGAGAAGAGGGGGGGGGGGGG
>JAGDQP010046876.1:0-15179 GCA_022664845.1 Lepisma saccharinum
AATATTGGAACCAAAGAAAAATAAACAAGTTTCTTTTATTCGAATCCTCTCCAAAACCTTTCTCTCTCTTTAAAACTTTTTTGACTTTTCATTTTCTATTCCATCATTCAAATGAGGATTTAGGTGTAGAAAAGATTAATGACTTCCTTCAAGTGCAGAAACTAAAGCAACGAAGTGAAATATTTCTTTACACAAAAGATACTGAAACTTTGCTCTAACTGGTTTTCTTACATTGAAGCCTCTATTACGCATACTTTCGTACTATGCTATGTCTATGTTTAAAGTTCAGTTTGATTAATTAATTGAATTGTTATTTACATTCTAAACGGGCTGGTTGATCTTCTAAGAACAGAACTTAACTGTATCTGTATTTGGGAAACTTAGCTCTGACCCACTTCTTTCAATAACCCCGAGGAAAATTGAATGCGTTACCACGCACACAAGAATGGAGCGATCTAACCTCTCGGCCAGTTCGTGGTGTTTTAAATTTGCGAGACCATCGGTTCCAATTCCAGAAAGAGTTTATATCATTCTTTTTTAATTTACTCATTACCTTGAATAGTCAGTTCAGTTAGAAAGCATTTCAATCATCGGTACACGGTGTGAGCCATCCTATCGAATTTCGAGTTCGAAGGCGGAATAATTGTTGATGCCACACGCATGGAGCTCTTAACAGCAATGCTGGTGAGGGTTTTCAAAGTGTTTCGCTTAACAATGTCACGAGTTTGGGTAGACATTTCATCCATTGTCATTTTTCATTCTAGTCAGAACAGTGACTGATAGATGAGCGTGGTCATCAATGTATGTGACACATTATACGAGCGGCTAACTGACGAATTGTAACGGCTTTGGTGATTCAAACTTCAAACTGGGAGGTATCTGAAACACGTCTGTATTGACATTGGAAATTAGGGAGCTACACGAACTATATTGATAGTATCACGGCATCAGTGCATGCATCTAAACTGTACGCTGGAAGATCGTCAGTGGACTATGGACGACTGACAACGGTTAGCGTGATCATGTGGGTCACACTTCTAAACGCTTCGAATCAACGGAGTCTCCGGGGTTGTCTATGTATCGTCTATGTAGAAAGGATTTGTTTTGGACGGTGGTGTATCTGTGATGGTGTGGTGTGTTAGCGTTCTGTTACAGCAGAATGGGGGCCCTGTTCTTGACCCATCGTTAACCAGGCCCCACTATGCTTGTTCTTGCAGGTCATCTATGCATGTTGATGGCAACCACGTTCTTCCTTGAAGATATATTCTTCCAATGGGATATTGTGTATGTTTTGCACCAATTAAAGTAAAAAGTTCATACACTCTAATTCTTATTTTAAAAACAGCTCCGAACAAACCCAAACACAAATACAAACATCCGAGGCTCGCTACACGGTTTATGCATTGCACCTTAACGTAGCTTATCGAACCTTAGTATGCACAATACAATGAGGGTTTGGCAAAGCTCTTTACAACTCTGAAGGTAACCTCTTGAGGTGGCAAAATTGTACAAATGACTTACGACCCCTATTATTATTGTGTTCTTCCCCCCTAGAATGTGAAATTGAATACACTACTAGACATTTAACTTTAAATTAGCAGTTTCAGATGAATGAAGGAAAAAAGAAAATAAATATTTATGATTGACATCAGCATACTTAAGTCTTCCCTTCTTGACGCCCTCAAGTCCTGCTGTCCATCTCAGTTGCGGGGACTAAATCTCCGCCTCTAAATATATACATCACCTCGTAACGCATTTATACCAAAAGTAATCAAGCTCCGACTGAAATGTTGATAACTTTTTTTATTTAAAAGCTTCGAAGAATGTTTCAAACATTGAAACTTCAAGACGTAGAGGATTAATAAAAAATATAGAGAGAGGAGTTACAAATGTATGCACTATTTTATTCGTTCTAACATTTCCTCCTTTAAATGCCAAACCATTGGCTGAAGGAATGGATAGAGGAGATGCTAAAAATATATATAATAAATCCTCTGTGTCAAACGCCGCGTATAAGGAAAGATGATGGAAGAAAGAGATTTTTCTGTCGGGAGCGAACTTGACTGCATCGGAGAGCGAGCGGATCCACAGGATTGGAAACTTAGTTGCCTGGAGAATAGACTCTCTTCTTATACTACTTACTTAACTCTTTCTCTCTCTCTTTCTTTCTCGATCACTCATCGATTAGTTCTGCACGGATGCTTGCTTGACGAGATGGCAACTTTCGTCTGGGCTGAAAATATAAAATGGTTTTACTCCCACAACCAGAGAAAACGACCAAGCTTAACGTCTTGCTCTGTTCCTTTGGAAGTTGTGTGCTACAAGGAGCTATAGAGCCTTTTGGACAGATATTCCTGTTGAGCATGTCAAAGAGAAATGTTAAATTGAAATTATTAATTAAAAAAATATGAAATAATTATAATTAATGTTTTTCATGTATACGTGTTTGTTGCCACTGTACCTAAGCTATCATTTGTAATATGATTATAAAACTTTGGTCTGAGTAGTTTCCCCTGCTTTCATTTTGAAAATTGATCACTCTTGGACCTTTAAGGGGGGATATGTATATTTCCCATAAATCCTGATGGGAAATTCTCATCTGAAAGATGCATATTTATGCACACTTTATTTTTCTAATTTATTTATGGTCTCTATGCGTCTTAGGCTTAGACCGGAAAAGAGTGGGGAGATGATGTTGGAAGGTACTCGCCAGCGCCTAGTTTTACCTGCTTTGACTGAGATAAAACCCTGGAAAACTCTTAGTCAAGGTAGGCGGTCACTGGGATCGATCCTAGGACCTTACGATTGGTAAGCCAATGCTCCATCGACTAATGAGCATGAGGTTTCATGATTTTATTGCTTTCACGTACCTATTCATATAAGCTTTTATTGTATTATACCTATTGCATTGTGATTCACCCCAAAGCGGGATGAAAGATGATAATAATAATTATTATTATTATTATTATTATTATTATTATTATTATTATTATTATTATTATTATGTAAAGGTGGTGAAGCACTTATTACGGTGGTCGTGCGGATTCGTGATTTTAATCTAGGGAAAGCTTAAAATACGTTATATTAAATTTACTTATGATATTAGCAAGTAGAATTGAGTCCAGTCTCAGATGTTTTACAGCTCATCGCTTTCTCTACAAAGAATTTTCATATAACATTCAAACCTGTTCGGCCTCTAACTATATCTGTTCTTCCAAAGATAATGTAGCCAAATCATTGTTAGTAGTTTTTATACTAATATTTTATCTAACTCTTTCGCCTGCTCTGGAACCACTAGATTTTTTTTCCCAAGGCAACTGTCGCTGTTTCAAACGCCTCGTTACAAACATTCGTTGCCCTCGCTTTGTTGACCAAACAACAAACGAAAAGGGACTAGAAGTTTGTTTGGATAGAAAGAAAGAAGGGAACAGAGTAACCCAAAGTACACATTGCGGGAGTGGATCTTCTGTCGCCGAGCCAACTGACGAACTCGACTGAAATTTTCCTTTCTCGATAGTTCTATTTCAAGAGTTCCTAAAAAGCATCATCCAGAGTGTTTCTATAGAAAGTGAAACCCTTCTCTTGACGAAATCAAGAGTAGAAATGGATGAGGAAATTTAAAACAACCACAAACTATAGTTTTAATTACTTTTTCTGTTTTGTTCAGTAACGTATTCATACTTGCAAGCGATAATATGTAAAATTGCTTACACCTTGGATTTGTTCCACAAACAAGATGGGTCTTATTTTTGAAAGTTTTGGGGCTTGTCGCTTTGTAATAAATGTACCCGGAGTCCACGGATGGGACACAAGTGGTTCTGAATCCAATTCTATTTGCAGATCCCATCGTTAGGACGTCAATGTACATTCTTTGGAATGTAGTGGCAAACCATTATCCGTTCATTTTACCCAAAAATCCTTCGAGTCCTATCTCTTTTCAGAACACTAATCATCATTAACTGGCATGCACTAAAACGGACACCGTAACATTTTCCCTTTCCCGATTTGAACGGAGCTATTACGTTTTCATATTTTCATTTTTTTTATTTATTTATTTATTTTAATTAAACACGGGTTTTATTTAAAGCTCACACTTCGTCATTTTAATCAGCACCCGAGTCTTGAATAATATCAAATTCTGGTCGTGAAAAGGAGGAATAAACTGCAAAGGTATATTCAAATAAGGATGGCTGGACTTTAAATTTCTCACTAAAGATTGAACTTGGCCTTGCCAACATATTCTACAGAGGCAGCCATTTAGTTCATTTCGGGACGGGTATAAACTACAGTGCTCTCTCTACACTTCATGTAATCAATCTTATTCACAAGTTTACTCGACGCAGGTACATCGACAGAAGAATATTAATCTTATTTCCTTACTAACGAAGGTTATTATCTCTTTCTCTCTTGATTGATCGAGCTGTAACACTTTCTGAAACCAATATTTTTACCGTAAATATTGTAACAGTTTAACAAATCCAAACTTTTATAATAGTTTTCAAGAAAAACAACCAAAGTTTTCGATTTGTCTATTAAATTTTCCAGGGTTCTCCCAGTTATTATTCTTATTGTAACAATATTTCCCAGTAGAATCCGTGCGCCGTTTCAATGATTTTTTTACTTCTGCACGTTCTAATTATCTGAGCTGTAATTTTTTACCAAATTTACATACATTCGTATCCCAGGTGAGATTCGAACCCGAAAAATCTTGGATGTTAACGTGATGTCTTAGACTCCACGACTACTAAATTGATTTGTGAACCTTTAGGCATCTGTGAACCACAATATCGATAGTGGCATATTGCACAGGTTTTTTTTTTCACATATAACGCATTTAACCCAAAATGGTACTTAGGTCCGTTTGAGGTGACACTCTTGATTTTATTCGTTCGCGAATACAATCCGTTCTGTTTCTAACTTCTTCTTGCACGTTACTGTACCAGCTTGGCACATAAAAACTGCTAATTGCAAGCTCAGCATATGTTACACAGCAATATGTGATCAGACAATGTGTATTAATACGTCATAGATGTTGGCGAACTCACAAAATAAATAGATAATAGAGAATAAAACTAGCACTTATAGCTGCAGAGCAGAGTGGTTGAATTTTAGGCTACTAAAATGGTTAACGTTCATCGTCGTTGGTGTCAGACGTCGAGGTTCCATTTCCCTTGTGGGTCAGTGATGTATTTAGTGATTAAATAGATATTCTTACGATATTTTAGTGTATCTACACACTTTAGCTAATATCATTATTTGTAAACATAAATAATATTACGAAAACTATAAAATTCAATATATTATCTCCAAGTACTTTAGCAATTATCCCCTTTGGATATAACGCCGTTCATTGATTATGTACCTCTTTTTTTTTTTTTTTTTTTTTTAAGAAAACACATAGAGTGGGTTTAACCAATCTTCGTTAAGCATTTAACGATTTTTTAGTTAATGAATCTAATGTATTTGAAAGGGCTTGACGTTCTTTCAAACAGTCCTCAACTCTTAACAAAAATTTGTAAAACCCACACATGATACCTTAAATTCACCACAATCTTCTTTCAATATGTAAGCAAACATTTACGTTTTCCTTGTTATGTCTTGGAAGACTTGTTTCCTAGAAACGTTTATTCTGAAAATAGATATTTTCATAGAACAAATACTTAAAAAAAGAAAAGCCAGAAGAAGCTAAGATAATTTTCAAAGCCTAACAAAGATAATATTAGTTTAGTATCTTAGAAACGACGCACAGGACTAATTAGTTTGATATACAATAACATCTCGTCCTTTGCAATTACTACCTGCTACTTGAAACCATATTACAGGTTAACAGTTTCTGTGTCAGCTCTTCTTATTGCTTCGTTCTTTTAGTTTACGAAAAAAGTAGTAAAAAGAAGGAAAGAAGGCTCACTGGAGAGCTGTTCTCATGGAAACGTTGCAGCATCTCCTCCAGAATCGCAATGTTTCTGCCCTCGTTGCTCTATTTCTGCATTGGGCAAAAGAAGTGGCAGACTTTTGTGCAGTTTGTTGTGCTGCTGCTGTTGTTGTTGTTTTACTTTGCGGGAATAAAAGCGAGCAAAACAGTACGTTTTTGGCACAGATCTTACAGTATCTTGATTACTTCTGAGTCGTTCAGAACGTTTTAAGTTGCTCTGCAGTTAATTCCAGATGAGAAGACAGTTGTTGTAGTTGTTACTGTACAGTAGAAAAAACGAAGATAGCAAAGAATCCAACAACTAGAGGTCATTCTGTCGACTTCTTGTAACATCCTTTTCTTTCCTTTTTTCCTTGCAGCGTCCATTTTCACACTCCCAAGTTCGCATCTTGTGCTACAATCTTCTCCATTTTCTGTTTAAATTTCCAACAGTGCTTAGAAGGTTTTGCAGTCTTGCTTTTTGACTAGAGACGTTGAATGGCTGTCTTATTTTACTGACGTTAGTAAGGAATTCCTTTATAGCAGATTTTTTTTTATTTGCTTTCGGCCCACACGGAAAATTTAAAGTTTGCGCTTCGCTGTTTTAATTCCTGATTGTAGATTTCCGGATGACGAAATTTGTACTGGTCACGTGATCATACACCAAAATAATGTTAGAATAGTCAACAAATGTGCCTCGTGACCGTAATGAACTTCTACTCAGCAACAGTCATTTATTTGTTACTGTCCCACTTCGTATTACCTGTGACCAGCACAAGGTTCGAGTCCTTCTGCAGGTCACCCCAACAGAGGTTTTCCAGGTTTTCACTAAATTAATCTCGGGATGATACTAAAACTAAGTATATCATTGTACCGTCTCCATTCTTTTGCTCTGAGGGATATCATCCCAAGGAGTTAAAACACTGGTCCCAAACTCAGACCTTTAGAAAGACCACTTTCCAGTTTTAAAGGAAACTTGAGATTCGTATGAATACTCAAAACCTTCTTTTTAGTAGCCATCCTCTTCTGCTTGTCTCTTAGGTATGCTTAGTTGCATTGTTTATTAAGTAAAGTTAATATTTATAAAGCGGCTGGATTTGTCAATCATTCATTAATATCTTTATACTATATTTAGATGTTTCATTTCACAATGCTGTCGAGGCAACTCGAGTATACTTTACGCTATTACACTGTCGAGCTTGTTGATCAGCTTCCTCGATTGTGTTTCCCCACTAGGGGTCCAGGAAATTTAGTCTCTCCAAATGTTTTCCAGCCTGCTCGACGAGTCTGTCCTTGAGCAAACTCAACGGATGTTTTGATATTACACTATCGAGCATATTGATCAGCTTCTTTGCTCACGAGCTTGCTCGCCGAGGAAGCTGATCAACAAGCTCGTATTTTGTAATTAATGATGAGCTCAATAAAACAGTTAGTAGCGGTCCACATGTGACTCGCTGTCCACCTGTTTGCGACTACTGAGCTAAGGTAAGTAAAAGCTAACTGTTAAGCTCATAACTAAAGACATTAAATTAAATAGAAAACATCTATTTATATTGTAATATTTATGCAGTGAAATTATTTCTTCTACATCACCATAACTTGTCTATACTAAATGACTGAAATTTCAAATAACAGGGGAGTGATACGAGTTCAAGCACCGCTCATGTAGGCTATTGTAACTGAGTTTTCTTAGTCCTATCGTAGCTGAGTTGCCCTTAGTCCTATCAGTCCAATGTCGGAATAGTACTTAGAATATCGCTTAGCTTTACCTTCCGCATCCTATCCCCAACGGTGGTACGAAAGAGTTTGACGTAATGGCTTATATTGTGAACACGCTGTAAACCATAAAATGTAAAGTTTAATGAAGCTTGAAACTGTAGATTTTAACCGGACTGAGCCAAAGTTACCTAAAGGCCTTAAACAAAAATTAATATTCATTTTAGATTCTAAATTAATATTTGAATAACGTAATAGAAATCCTTTATTTCACTAAAGTCTAACCTAGGTCTATATTCATTAACTAGGCCGCGGTGGTTCAGTTTCTAGAGCATTAACCTCTGGTGATTGTGTAGTCGGTTCGATCCCTGCTTGTGCCATGTGAGCTTTGTGGTGGATGAACACCATGTGCGTGGGTTTTACTTCCGTTTTCTCCCACTTTCTTCATTCAATCAATTCATCGCATCATCATCCATTCGGCCTGAGCCACGGTTGCCTAAAGGCCTTCAAATAAATTCAATTTCTATACCCATTAACTAATTTATTACGATAAACTAGCAAATGTATCTGACAAGATTTCAAGTGAATTCAAAGTTGCAAATTCTTCTATGTTGTAATAATTATAATTTAATTTTAATTTCCGGGCACTTATTGACATCCCGTCACGTCAGAAGAATGAAGTCCCTTGACGACTACTCTTTCATGAAAGGGGAAAATAGCGTTCATGGTCTTTGTATGGGCACCAAACTAGCCACAGGGAAACGAAATATCTCAGACAGTAATTTCTTATGTAATCAAGAATTCTTATGCTCTCACATTTCTTCTATTGTGTTTGTAAGTTACAGTTTTAGACACTGGGCATAATTTTCCGCAAGTATCTTTATTTTGGATGACTAGTGTTCTGTGGAAAATACTCTCCCATCAGATCTCTTAGTACCAGGATTTACCACGAAATGTCATCATCTGCAGTGCATTTAAGATATTACCATCTATTTAGAAACAAAAACTAATTAATAGTTGATACATACGTATAACGTTTTGAGAACAGTTTTCAAGAGAACAGTAGTACTACAGACTTCAAATGTTAATGAAGAAATGCTTTTAAATAACAGTATCTAAATACACACTAAAATCAAAAGAGCGGATTCCGCTCAAATCAAGCGGAAAGAGTGACCGCTCGTTTAGAGCGAATTTTTATCGGATCAAAGATGAGAAATTTCCGCTCGAAAAAAGAGCGAAAATCTGTGGTAGTCCATTTCAATGGAAACCTAGATATTGTATTTGTATAGATGAATTTCCATCTATTCAGATTCAATTTACATCTTGTGAACGTGAAAACGACGCAATAAAATGTACAAAAGTGCGAAAGGGAGAATTAATTCATATGTACTAAAAAGAAAAGTACTGTACATGTGAATGAAAATGAGTAGAATAAAGCTAAACCTGGAGGAGATATGAACCCGGTACCGATCGATCAGCTATCCAACGCGTTAACCCCTCAACCAAGGGTCCAACTGCGAGAATGCGCCCTCGGAATTGTTTCTTTCGTCTCGTCAGGTACTTGATTACAACGTTGAAAGATTTCTTGTACGTACTATCATGGCCAAAATTATGTTCACATGACTTTGTTATACATGATTTTTCTCTAAGCCTACAAGATAGGCCACCCAACTAACGTAGAGTGGGCGGTGTGTGATTCTGAGAGAGTGTGAGTGAGCGAGCAAGGGTTGGAATTTTCTTTTCTTTAACAGAAAACATTATCACATGTCTTGGGTTCTGAAAAAACTATTTATGATCTCTTGTAGTATGTAGCAAATAATGAAAAAACTTAAGAGTCCCATTTAAAAAAAACAAAGGAGGAAACGTAATACAATTTTTACATTAGGTGAACCACTGGTTCAAATTTACTGAAAAGTGTAATTTAAATTGTCCAGTAGAAAAGATTCTTACCGAACATGAATAAACGAAAAAGAACGTTGAAACCCATGGTTACTAGGTATTTCTTAATGAATCGAATATTCCATAGAACACTAATGTTATGCACTAAAGACAAGAGAAAACATATTTCTATCAGTACTTAAAAATGGGGAACGATATTTATGTTTTATAATTTTTGATATGTTGTTATTTACGTTTATCATTTACAAAGAACATGTTAGTTGCAAAATACACAAAATATGTTATGTGCCAAGTTATAAGTTATAGTAAATATAATTTCTATCTCTTTCTGTCTCTCTCTCTCTCTTTCTCTCTGTCTCTCTCTCTCTCTCTCTCTATCTATCTATCTATCTACACACTCACTCACATAATATATATTCGGGAAGAGGCCTCATCCACTAGTGGATTGAATATGGCTGTGATTTATGTGTATACATATATGATCAACAGATACAGATAAAAGAATGAATCATTGAGCATCATATGGAGAATATCTGAGATAAATTAAGATTTTTGTCTTTCCAGAAAAATGTTTGTGTGTGTGTGTGCGTATGATAAACGTAGATATGAGTATGTTTTGTTCCAAACAGCCACCACATCTTACTTTGTAGAGCGTTGGTTTCGTATTCGGGAGATCCTCGGTTCAGTTCCAGCGGACGACTGTCCTGACTTAGGTTTACCCAGTGTTTTCCTCAGCCACACCAGGCATATACCGGGATGATACCTTCAATTTACGATCTGGCAGACCCCCCAAAACACAAAACCTTAACTCGGAGTGATCCATCGGTGCCAAAAAGCTATAAATAAGATGTAAACCCAACGATAATATATAAACCTGTCGCTCTGTTAATCGGCATATTGCTTTTTAGCGCCGTGTGGGTGGATCGACGTGGAGATCGAGATGGATCGAATGGCCGTAGCTCAGTTGCTATAGCGTTGGCTTAGCAATCGATAGGTTTCCTTTATCCTTACTGAGGTGATGCCAGGCTATTTTCCTCACGACACGAATAAACTAATGTTTATAATAATCTGAAAAAATAGAATAAACACACTCACTTACATAATGACAGAGAGTGTGTGTAGGAGAAGGAAGGAGTAAGAGAGAAAGAGAAAAAAAGGAATTGACGAAGTCACCGAAAAAAGAGAAGGATAGAGAAAGATCAATGAAAACCTTGAAACTAGATTGATTTATTATTATCCTAAACAACAAACGCAAACACACGGTTTACTTTCTGATTCAACCTTTCTGAGGTTGAGGCTGAATTTCACACTTAACGTTGTAGATCACCCCCGCCATCTTGGTATGCATTTTCCATTTATTTACATGGGAATTGTTTTACTTGTCTTATGTCTTTCAGGAGCATACTTTTAACTTCTGTTTTCGCCCAGCTTATCGTCATGCTCTCTTTTACTCATGCTATTTTATAGAAATGCAATATTTTACACACGAACTGTATAATTTCCCGTTAACATATTGTGATTTATATAGCAAACTATTAATAATACATTATACTTATATATTTGAAGAGACTTCATAAACCAAAACTATACTCGGGTCAAAATAACCAAGATAAATTTTGTGAAGGCAGAACTTAAATATTCTACTTCCGAGAGGTATAAAATGAGTAAAATAATTCCCGTGTAAATCAATGGAAGGGTCATACCACGATGGCGGGGATGATCTACACCGTTAAAGTTAAGGTTGCATGAAAGCGAGGACAAAATTGAATATTAATGACGTTGAGGATCTAAGGGTGAGGATATGGAAATTAAGCCAGTCCTGATGAGGCTGAATACCAATTATACACGTGCCAATGAAAGTACGTCATAACTAGAACTCCGGCTATTCGAAAACTTCTGGCATACTATATATCATATATTCGCATATTTGAATACTTCTTGGTAGGAGTAGTTCGGAGCCCACTTTACCAAGAACTGTAGGTTCTGTCCTTAGAAGCTTTCCAGCTCATTTAGAATGTTAATATGAAACAAACAATTAAGCCGGGGTAAAGCATGGCGTGGTGCTTTGCATAATTTTCTTTCGAAGAAAATTATGCAGAATCGAAGAATCTTTCGAAGACATTACATAAACTTTATACAAAGCAAACTCGCACCTGGCAGTGCAAATTGACGCACGCCAATCCTCCTTCGAAAAAACTGTATAACGTCTGTCCTACGCCACTTGTTCAATACTTAGATTGAGGCAACCTGGACGCTCGCTTACCCCCCCCCCTTCCCCCGTTGTCTTTATTAACAAACAATATCGCTAAACACTTGCCATACTCCAACGACCAGGAAAGCTCAAATACACAGGGAAAATGAACAAGAGTAAAGTAGCTATCTACTTGTGTTGTTGCTGCATCTTTCTCTTCAAGCCCCATTTTACAACAGTGTGTCGAAAGTAGTGAGAAGTTTCAGATTTATTGCACGTGTATCAACATATTCTTTTGCAAGCGAACAGTATACAAGTCCTTGTTCTTTTAAACATTTCCAGCCGTATTCAGAGAAGTTTTTTGAAGCGACTAAAGCTGTACTAACGCGTGACTAATAGCTGGCAAGGTAAAGTCGTATTCGAAAAATGAATTTTGTGCGCCAGTAGTGCTTTAAGTTAAATAACATACCAGTCGCATGCTTAACGTTAAACAAGGGGAAGCTCTAGTTTTGCGTTGTACTAATGACCTACTCGGAACTTTTGAGGAAAGAAAACAAGGAAAAAAGATAAATATTCGTAATTACTTGGCGAAAAAGTGAATATATTTTCCTGCACAACACATTTCAATAAATTACACTAAAACCACCTTTTTAACTATTACACTAATACAAAAATGATTCAAACAGGTGGAACACATACTCATTTTGTAATGCAACTAAAAATACGTGTTGAAGTATGTCGTTCCATCTGTTGGCTTTGTGGCGCACTTGGTTTAGATACGTTAATTTTAATTATTTTGATTTTTAGGGTTGGTGGTTCGAGCCACATTGAAGAAATTAGATTTTTTTTTTTTTGGACGTGCCTAGAGCAACGACGGTTTAACATCGAGGGTTAATTTACTAGAGCAACGACGGGACGGAACGGTACAAAACTTTGCGTAAACAGAATTGCTGAGTAAACAGTAATTTTGCGCATTCCCACTGCTAACGGGGCATTTCCCATGCCTTGATACTAAGCAATGTTCAACTGAATGGACAAGAGTATAAATAGAAAGACAGATTCGACATCGCGTCAATAAAGCAACTTCTTAGCATTAGATATACAATGAGTCGGACGTTCTTTTCTGTATGGGATACAGGGATTCTTCCAGACATTCGTTAATGGGGTGTCGTCCTGTAAATCGAAGAGCACCCACACCAACTTAAATGGGGCTGCACGGTTAAATTTACGCTGACCAAAGCGTGGGGAAATAATTTTACATCTTTAAATTTCCAATACTATTAACAATATGACTTAGGTTGTATGGTATCGTCAAATATTTTGAATATGCTATATCCACAAATACATATTCCTAAATTGTGCAGTGGTGGTGCAGGAGATTCCTAGAAATTATCTGAAATAAAAGTGCGTCGAAATAAAAATGAATGGGATTACTTTCAAGCAAGTAGAAATAATTTCTTGGCACCAGGCGATATCTCAAACTAGTTTCCTTTACGAGTTTCTTTTTCATAAAATGATATGTGGTTGCACATTAAACAGTTTTAGAATCGCATACATTTCAACCATAAAGTGGTATATTTATCAGCAAAAGAGACTATCATTGACGGATTCGTGGAGATGATTAGGCCTATCATCTATACTTATGCAGAAAATTGTCTTACGTGTGCCTATTTTGACTCACTAATTACTCAAGGTCAATGTCCGGAAATCACCAAATTTGCTTGAGAATTTGAAATTTGAATTTTTATTTACGGCCTTTAGGCATCTAAGGTTCAGGCCAGGATAGGGGAGGACAAAGGATTCCAGAAGGAATAGGCCAGAATCTATGTTGAAGATGCAATACCGGCATTTCCCTGGTGTGTGAGACAACCGAGTAGCCGTGCGATCTAAGGCGTTAGTCTGACGACTCGAAGGTCCGGAGTTAGAGTCCCGGCAGGGGCATGGGTGTCTTTCAACTAGGGGCATAATCTATCGTGACGGGCCGAAGTCAACAGTTACTAGAATGGCCATATAAAATAAAGTTTACCAAAGTTTTATCCCTGGTGTGACTTAAGAAAAACGGGGAAATGTAAGTTAGGATGGTCAACAATTGACCCCAAAACATCCCAAATCCTATGCCAACGCTCTAGTACTGAGATACTGCACCAAACGCACCTACTCAGTACTTCGTTTGGAAAATCCCCTACACATCCATTGAACAATTTTGGAATATGCATTTTTGGATAGAGCAGGTTTTTGAAGTCTTTGAGGGTAACAGGGAATCCGCCATGATTTTCAGTTTCGGGTGGGGGTGTAAACTCTAATTTACGAGGGTGGAGTGTTGTATTGTTTATATGGATGTATCAGATACTACATCGGCTATGATTTGCTAAGCAGGTACCACTTACTCTCGAGGGTGTTCTACAGCATTTGAGGGACACCCACCACAGGAGGGTACCATTCCGCATCAGTACTGGACAATCAGTTAATGGACCCTTGTAGCACAAATGGTTGGACCGACGACGTTGCAAAATGGTGAACATGGTTGCGTTGAAAAATGATTGTGTTAAATTGTTGAGTAATCATTACAAAATAGTTCGTTTTTTAAATGATAGTGTTACAACGTTAGGCAAACCATAAACTTTCGTTTCATCTCTGTACTTAAGTTTTCCAACAAACTTGGGTGTTTAATCAACTCTGAAATGCAGTTGGAAAATGGTTGGTTGCAAAATGAGTGACCACGGCGAACATAGACGGGCAACGATTGAACAACCATTTTGCAATCATACACAACAATAAATCAACGTTGCTCCAACCGTTTTGTGCTACTAGGATCATTTTCACACGTTTTCGGAAGCCTATAGCATCGAAACGAAGCATTTGTACCCACAGAACCAGCAACCTATAGGAAGAAATTCAGACCGTGAAGGTGCTAATTCATTTGCAGTTTATTTAACGTTCGGAAGATGGTCGTAAATTTTCTTTGTCTAGTTGTTGTGGAAAGGAGACATAAACGTTCGGCGTTCGCCGTCACCCCCCCCCCCCCCCCCGAAAAAAACGTGGACAGGTATCGGACCGCGGACCACTAGTTACAAACCACTTCCCTACCTGGTCCATATTTGTTTTTCTTATTTTCATGTAAGAAATCTCGTGATGTGGTTTTGTCGGTGTTATTTGGCAACACCATGTATATGTTAGGTCACTGAAATAATAGGGCTAACTTCCGAGAGTGGTTATTTACATCGAAACAAAATAGTTCCTGTCAAGAAACTTGGTGTTTCGGAGTCACAGGTCCTCAAAGTTAAGGCGGAATTGTCAGAAATGATGTTATTTCACAATACATCATTACGTAAGCGGTACCTAATTAGCAAATCATAGTCGAAGTAGTACTGAAACATCGTTTCATGAAATGTTTATGATGGAATCAGTGCCACATAGACAAGTTTCACAAAGCAAGAATGTTGTCAATGATGTAAATGGTTT
>JAGDQP010046877.1:0-15179 GCA_022664845.1 Lepisma saccharinum
GTTGCACTTTCGTTCAGGTGTTTCCATTATTCTGATAAGCATCTGTAAGTGGGTTCCCTGTCTATAATACATAGACGCCCAGCAAAAATAAGCAAAGCTTGAACCCCCACCCAGAGATGATTACTAGGGTGTATCGAAAAAACACCTTTTTTTGAATCGCTATGTAGATATGGTGGATGTTTGACCAAATGGCTTCAATAATACGTGCAAAAGTTTCAGCTCGATCGGTCGACATCTCAAGCTGCCACCAGACTCCTGAAATTGTGAAAATCTACCTAAAAATTCCCTTTTGGGGTAAATTATTAAAAATTATGATTTAAAAAACATTAATTTCGTTTACAAATGGTAGGAATTTACCTTAGAATACACTTAATTTAAAATTATGAGCTTGAGAAAACTTATTTTCGACAAAATATATTGGCAAAAATGGCAAAAAGAATCCCTCAAATTCACCCCTTTTACAAACCGGTGTATCTGTGTGTTTTTTCTCCACCCAACTTCCATTTTGACCATCTTTTTGGACTCCCTCGCTGC
Source organism: Lepisma saccharinum (assembly GCA_022664845.1). Lineage (NCBI taxonomy): Eukaryota > Metazoa > Arthropoda > Insecta > Zygentoma > Lepismatidae > Lepisma > Lepisma saccharinum. The sequence continues at coordinate 535 of JAGDQP010046877.1, forward strand.
CTTTGAACTGACTCTTCGCCCTTCTTTTATCAAGAGTTTGCGATTAACAATTTGGGTTGATCGACGTGTCGCGCGTGGCAGTGATTGTCGGTGAATTTGCTATGTACTTGTGTCCGGTAAGGATTTCTTTGTTTTCTTATTGGAACCGTTTGTTGTACGTTCTACCACGTGAAAGTGTCAGTGTCAGTGACCGATAATGTGCATTGTACCTTAATTGCGAGTGTTTGTTTTGTTGGGCTGTGAAACAGTTGATAAAAATACGTGAACTCACAAGGAAAGGACTTTATGTCATGATCGCCAAATGTATGAGTGCATTTGTTTTTCGAAAGATATTAAAATTAGAAGCTCAAAAAATCAAACTTCAGGGGCAACTTTGTCCTAATATGTTTATAACGCGCAGATTTCTTTCGATTTTGTATTGTATGCTATTTTAAGAGTCATTCCAGCTCACAACAACATGCTGAAAAACTGAATTGCCTGAAACTTTGTACTTACTAACACTTCTTTCTATATTCTATTCAGATTTCTGTTTTTTATACTGTTACGTTTTGTTTTTCGGGTTTTCGGGCATTTTAACTATGCTTTTCTGGAGAGAGCTGGTACACGTGGAAACAAAAAATATTATATCCTTGCAATTAAGCAATGTAAACAAAAGTTAAGATACATCATTTTGAAGCTTTGAAACTAAGAAATCAGATTATGTATTGAATATGAATCAGTTTGCAATAACTCGTTTCTCATTGGTCAAAAACCGTAAATATATGTTTCTTCAATTTCCAAACAACGGATATTTTGTTTTCTTTGAAAATGTAAGGAAATGTTTGTAATTGAAATGATATATGGTGGTATATTGTATTCCAAAACTACGAAGGTTTTATCCCAGAACAAAATGATTTTTCTTTATTGAGCACGAAAAATCAACCTTTTGTATTTCAGTTTCCATTATTTATAGTTTTCCTTGAACCCATGACCTCAAAACCTATAAATATAATTAAAATTTCAATCAAAAGCACACTTTTTATAATTATTGATTATCTTGACAGCATTTGTGACCACTGCCAATTATGGAATGAATGGCCGTCAATTTTTCGGTATGTTGCTGTGACATGAAATGACTTAAAATAACATACAGTACAAAATCAACATAAAAATGCGCGTTAAAAAACACATATTAGGGCAACGTTGCCTCTGAAGTTTGATTTCTTGAGCTTCTAATTTTATTATCTTTCGAAAAACAAATGCACACATACATTTGGCGATCATGACTTAAATAAAGTCCTTTCCTTCTCAGTGCTATGGGTTCAGTTTTCGGGACTCTGTGCCTGGTAGTTTGTAGTGACTGTCTTGGTGCCTCGTGATTTCTTTGTTGGGAAGCGATGGCTTTACGTAAGATGCTGCGATCAGATGTAACGCACAATACTATTGGATGCCCACAACAATTCCTTTGTGGTGCGTCATCGCCCTTAGTTTTGCCAACTGCAGATGACGTTTTAAGACACTATTTATGGGAATGAGAAGAAGCTATGAAGATTTCTATCAAACCTTGGGAACCTTCGACCAAAGAACTGTCGAAGAATATCGCACAACGGATAATAGAATTTTGGAGTGTTGCTTCAATCTCAGGTGATGCGATTATTGGTGAACGAGCGATAATTGTAAAGTTTTTGAGGTATCATAAAAACCTCCGTCAGCTTCAGGCATTTTATAGTAAGTGTCAATCCCTACCAACTACCATTCTTAAGCGAAATTAATATTTTTTTGTTCTAAAAAAAAAAAGAGAATTTTTATTATTTTCCCACCAAAAGGGAATTTTTAGGCCGATTTTCACAATTGCAGGGGTCTGGCGGCAGCTTGAGATGTCGACCGATCTAGCTGAAATTTTTTGCACGTAATATTGAAGCCATTTTGCAAAAAATCCAACCCATCCACATACTAAATTCAAAAAAATGTGTTTTTTCAATCCACCATAATGATTACGTAATATTGAACAATCCCCAAGATTTTATATTCAGATTGAAAATCTAAGACGTTAGCTATTACGGGGCATACTACGTGGTATGATGATTCCTAAACTCGTATGTAGGTAGCATAATTGAGCAACAAATTTAGTGCATTCCTGCTCTTATCAGGAAGGCACGCAGCGTTTATCCAGTTATATGGGGACAGCAAAGCAATTATTATTTCATTTTTTTATTAAAGTAGGTATTTACTAAACATGTATCAATATTCTTCACAAATATTTTTATTGACTTTGACTTTAAAATATATATTACATATTATTATAATCTTTATTGTTCATCATAGTTCAATAACTATCTTTCCATGGGAGCTATGGCTACCATCCTCTCTAAACTTTTCAATCTGTGACAAATTAATTAGTTGGTGTTCTGTTGGCTTCAATTATGTTGATACCAGTTTTCTCACATATCCAATCGACGTAGGAGGATACTCTGGTGAAGACCACTGGAGCATCTGGTTGACCACAAGGTACAATGCCAAAGGAAACTATACCAGCTACGTGATTATTGCATGCCAATGGACCTCCAGAATCACCCTGCAAGATAGAGATACTAGTGTAAGTTAGGATTTGTATTGTGAGTAATATTTCAGTCAGTCCACTACTTTCATGGGGATATGGCTTCAAGGCATTTTTAGAAAACATTCTATATTTCATGCTTTATAAATAATTCAAATTAATTCTAATTTCCAAACTTTTTAATTGGCTGTATTTCTCTTTGTCCAATATATACCCAACATTACTTATTTATTTATGCATTTCGGGCAAGTTCTGAATCAAAATAATTTAAAATACACTACTTCTGAAGGAATTACTAGTGTAATTTTGACATTTATAGACAAATTAATAAATTTGCAATTAAGAATAAAATTTTCAATCAGATGGATGAAATGAATTTAAGGCTGCAGAAATTAGATAAACGGCGATATGAACAATGGTGAAGACTGGTACGTCATGATAGCGTAAGTATCCCGCGATCACGTGACTAACTACTTTTTCAAAATTACACTTGAATATGAATTCGAGCAACTTCCTTTCCAGTTAAGAGCCACGTACACATTGCGTTCTGCAGTTAGCAAGAATAGCGGTATACTGCACAGAACGGGTAGTAAGGCGAGAGATCTACTCCATTGAAAACATGAAACTGACGATGACTCTACCCTTCATCCTTTAAAAATAAATATTTGGGATATTCAAAATGAATGCGTATTTATGAAATACTGTACATGTCTTTAAAATATAGACAAAATAAAAGTATTGGCGAGTGTGCATCGAGTGATTTTGAAACACCACTTTGAGATCCGATAGACATTCCAACATTGCAGAAATTCTAGCAGAAAATTATTATTTTACATTTACATAATATTTGTGATTAACCTGGTATAACTGTTTAACCTAGATTCAGGAATGGCGAGGAATAATCATTATTTAGAGAAGATTATTTATACCAATAAGACAAGGTTTAATATATTTTACAAATAGTGTGATAAATACACATAAAAACAATACCAGTCACTTTCCCGAAAATGTTAAGATCGCCGAAATATTAAAAGAAAAGTTTATCTTCTTAAATAAAAGTTTAATTTTCATAAATAGTCGTAGTAAATTATGTTTCAGTGAACAGCTAATATACTGAAATCACTAAACAATACGCCAAAGAGGAACTACTTTTTGGAAGATTCTAATAACCAGACTGGAATGAAATATTTCGAAAAAGCAAATTTAGAACAGTTGGTGGCCCAAATGTGGCTCAAATTTAGGAATGGTTCCGGGAAACGAAATCTAATATATGTCGAAAACTGTAAAATATATTTAATTCCTATATTGTCTCAAATTGGCGGTTTACTGTAAAATTCATCTGAATGCCACTTTATTTATACATTACTTACGAAGTATCATCTTGATAGTCGGAATAAATACTTTTAGATGTACTGTAAATTTGGTACAATTGAGATTGTAAACTACGTAACATTTTGGACCGGATTCGTCTATTATAAATTCATTAATTTAGCCCTCATAACTTTAGAAACGTACGAATTGAAAACAGAAATACGATTTATTGAAGGTAATTGAAAATTGTCACTCACGTTTCTGGAGAGCGAAGTGAATTCAAATCATAACTCGATCTTTTGATCATATTGAAATGTAAAATTTAATTTACATTGAAATGTAAAGTAAGAAGGTAGGTTTTTGGTCTTTTATCTTGGCTCCTATTGGAAAATACATAAAGGTTTACCGAACTTCTATAGGCTACGTCTATTTCAAGAGATTAATATTTTTAAAATTTGAAGTTGTAGAGAGTTGTGGTTTAGTATGAAGGAAAATAGTATTGTGTATTTCAACCTTCCTCTTAATCTATACTAGCAAATTGGAAGAAGCTTATAACTGTAGAAATGTTAATAATTGTCAAAATAACTGGTTGTTAGAGCGGGGAAAGCCGATAGCATTACTTTCCTATTCTCAAGAGATCTTAGCTCTTCTGATACATGAAAAAAAGGGCGCTATTATCAGAGCAGTTTAAGTGTTGGTATGGCCATCAGTGCGCCTGGCAACCATGTCACAACTGAGTGTTTATAACATATTTTGGGGAGAACATCGCAACTGAAAATAAAATATGATATGGTGAGCAATGTTATTATTCTTTTGTTCTTTGACGCCTGGCATGGTCTATGCTGCACCTAAGAAAAATTCCTCGTCGCAAGTTTAACGGGCAGTGGTTGAATTCTTTCTTCATCGTCAATTCCCCTTTCCGTTCGCTTACAGATACAGTAAAATGACGTTTTCTATGTAAAAGAGCTGCTAACCTCAATATAAAACAAAGACCTTGGTAATATTGCAATATAAAACAAAGAATCTCTAATTTATATATTACTTTTAATATATAACTTAGATACCGATACACTGTACGGTACCGATATGTATCATTTGCATTGTAGAAGAATGTTGAAGAATGTATCAAGTTTCGAATTTCAGAAACAGGTACCGATATCTAACATCGAGAAATTCTCGTAATTTCTCTAATTTGTAATTTACTTTTAATTTATTTTTGATCATTTGCACTGTACAATAATGTTGAAGAAAGTATCGAGTATCGAATATTGAGCATCGAAGGTCAGAAATAAGTATCGGTATCGAGTATCGAGACATTCTGATATCGACCGATTTCGAGAAGATACGTATATTCAAAGAGTTGATTATAATAACTTCCACTGTAACATTCACCTAGCATCAACATACAGAAAATTACTTTCGTCTAAAATTATACAGTTAATCCCAGTGGCAATTCTTGCATTAGAGATACATCTTTCTGGAAAGTTGCGATATTTCACGCGAACTGTCCCCAATGTGTCCAGAAAAAGGTCTACGAAAGTAGTGGTGCGGAAACATAACACCTGATCGTTGCGGATAAAAGTTATAATGACAAATGAACAAAAAATTAAAATCCGAAATATTCCTCAAATAATTCCACTGCTTGTCTTAGAGATACATGTAAAATGTGCAGGTATGTAATTTAGTTTAGAAATTAAATTTCTTTAAGATGAGGCACTGCACGGTACTATAAGCAAGCTTCATGTTAGAAATGGGTGATGTTTTCACTTACAATCGGAGAACGAAGTAAGTAAGACCAGTAAGTAAATCATCATGAAAAGTTTGAAACAATAATATCACTACGTCGCGAAATTGTGATTCGTTGCTCGCAAATTAGCCACTGTTTTCAAAATGTTCATAGGAATACATCTTTAACATCCGCTTTTAATACATAACTTGACTGTCGTTGTCGAACTGTCTCAAATGTGTAAAACTGGGAAATGTGAATATGTGTTTTAAGTGTTAAACGAGGTTCACGTCCATTATATATATGTAAAATTAAGGGTACTCACAACACATGCTACACGTCCTCCTTCCAAGGGTCCTGTACAAACTTTGTCGTCAGTAATCAAATCAGAATGGTTGCCCCATTTCTCCCTACATGCACATAGATCTACAGTAGGCATATTGAAGTTTATCTGGCATATTTTGGATTTGCATCATACTGGTATCACCCTATCCTGACACAACACAGCCGATACCTGTCACGTAAAAACGAGAATGGCTCATTAATATCAAATATCATACATCACTCAACTTACAAAACGTATTCATCAAACATTAGGTTAAGTGTTTGTATGCAACTATTCATTGTAGACTGGAATAAATAATGTCAATAACTAAACGCCGCTCATGTACGCAAGTAAATCATCAAACGATGATATGTAAGCAGCATGCAATTCATTGTTGTATAGATGATCAGATCGTGTGAAACCACTAACTCTGTAGTTGAACAATTAAGTGTAGGTCTATATGTTTTATTACATAAAGAATCCTCTTGTTCAGTTGTGTATGTGAGAGCGGTTAAGCCATTGGAGGAACAAGCTCTGGATAAAATTTTTAAACATTCATTATTAAATGTAAAATCATAAGCAATAAATACGTGTATTTATAATTTAATTCGCTTTTCACTTCTATCATTTGACATTTATTTTATATTTAACATTTTTGAAAGACTGAGTTGTACAAGATTTTATCGTGCTAACTCCCTAAACAGAATACCCTTAGTAAATATTTGTGTAATCTTTCTGAAATATGAATTTAACTAGATTGGATTGACCGCTTTCTCGTTCTTTGGGACATATGCTTGTTTTCCTCGGCATTAGTAACCAGCTAAGGGCATAAGATCAGTAATAAGTAAAATATTTTCCCCAAAAATTATGGAATGCGATTAAAATATGATGCCTTTCATTTTTCTGTGTTACATCTTATTTAAAAAAATACTAAAACAGACTTCTGAGTTTTCATAAATATGTTGTTTCGCAAATTGTTTTGTTCAGATTTTAATCCAGGCTTGTAGCCAGAACTAGATTTAAGGACGGTTAAACAATTTTGCAGATATAGGGTGTCCCAGAATAAGTGGGATCTATTTTGTGAGGTGATTATTTGAATCATGTAGATCAAATACGTTCATGCGAAGCATAAGCCGAAAGTTGATAGTTTGCCAACTAGGTAGCTTTGACCATGTTTGACGATGAATATGAATGGAAGGACTACGTGCTGTGTTCAAATATAACACAAAGACAGTGTTGTTACCATGTAATTGTATACACAGTAGTTGAACTATAAAAATGTTCGAAGTCGCTGGCGTTCGCCTGAAGAGAGGCAACAGCACGTTGTTGTATGGAGTCGCTGGAGCCAGGATGTTTTCAATGTACATGAACAACGCTTGAATACGTTCGTGTAACGTAAGCAAGTGAAGGACTGGCGCGTCATACACAATTAATTTGACATGTCCCCAGATATATTAATAGACAGAGAGGGGGGTCAGGAGAGCGGGGTGGCCAGGCAATTGTGCCAGAGCGTCCAATCTACTTGTGGGAGCGTTTCACATCAAGTACTGTACATGCCTCTTGGGAGAAACTGACAGGTATGCCCCATCGTGGATATTCCACATGGTCCTGCTCATCCCAAATGATTTAACCCTCATCAACATAAGGAAATCGTTTTCGAGGAATTAGATGTACAACTGTCAAGTTAGCAGTGGTGGCAGTACATACGGGCCCATAATTTGGTCACCGATTATACCCGCCCACACATTCAGGAAAAAACATGGTGGTGCTGGGCCTCCACCGTGGCATGCAAATTTTCCTCTGTTCATACGTGTTGGCGTTTGAGCTTGTTCTGTAGTGATATGGAGCATCACTATTAAGTGGGATGCATTTGCCACTGAGCATAATTTTATTGCTACCTTCTGCAATGGCACACCCATCCTATAATCCCGCGGATGCACGAAAAATGTACTTTTCATTATTTATATCTTCAGAGCCTTCTAGTGGGTAAACTATCAACTTTTGACCTTTGTTTCGCATGGGCATATTTCGTCTATATGACCCACAGAATCACTCCAGCAATAGTTCCCACTTATTCTGGGGCTTTTTCAATTAACCCATGTAACTTTACGCAGCAAAAATTACTAAAAGAACAATACTATTGTTTTAGAAATGGAATACAACCATTTCTGTTTGTGTTTAAAGTAAGAAAACATAATGTAATGCTTTATTATAAACTACATCATTATGTATTTCCCTTCCACTTAAATGTTATAAGTAATCAAGAGTGTCCAATCAAATAATTTGCAGGAATCTTCTACATAATAATAAAATATTTCATACTTTAACATATTGCTTTCCTTGTCTCTGTTCTTAATGCCTACCCTTATCATCCTCTTCATCTAGCATGATTTGTTGAGCTTTGACTCGCACCTAGTCTACTTTCTCAAAGAACGAATAGTAGATATACCAGTTTTGATTACGAATTCCAGCTCGTAGACTACATTTAGGAGTATTCAAAATTTCATCCTGAAAGGGGCCCTCATTGCCACATTAGCAAGATCACACAGGATCCAAATCGGGAAACAAGCGCCGGATAAAAACGGCCTAAACGCCGAACATATAAAAGCACTCTGGACGCTCCCCAGTGAAGCCTCGTCACACTTCACAAAGGCGCCCCTTTCCCCTAAAGAAGGGTAAGAAGGGAGGAAAGTCAAACTTCACTTTCACGTGGACAAATGGGTAACACTCCCAAAGAGCCTCCAATGACATCCAGACTGGAAGCTGGCTAGCTGGACCAACTCAAACGGGTCACTCTAGAGCTATGACACAACTTCATCAGCCGAAGCCATGACCCACGACCACTCAACTGACGAGAAAGATAAGGAAACAGACTATCGACTCTATATTTAAATATCACCTTTTATTCCAGGACATACAAGTACCGAAAGATCCAGAAGAGGGAGCACGCATTTACCGAAGGATAACTAAATCCGAAACAGAATTAAGTCGAAACGATGGGAAAAAAGGGAGAAGGAGACAGAGAAGGAAAGAATTCCCCACCCCACCAGAGAAGAGAATACAGAGTACAACCCACATCACCACCCAGAAAATGTCAGAGTAGCACAAGCATCCATACACACAGACAACTGACTGTAGGCGATAAACTACAGTTTATCCAAGATCACACGTAAGTCACGGAAGTTAACTTTAAAACTCAAATGAAAGCGGTTGCGAAAGAAACATTCTGAATTTCTTTAAAATAACATGACCTAACAATGGACAGCGCACTACAGTAAGACCTGCAGTTGAAAACTGCACCAGTGATATTCGTCGTATTCCGGCAGAAAGAGAAAGAAATAAAAGTTCTAACATACTATCTATCTCCCAGAAGACAGCGATATTGTTCCCTGGTGCAAAAGGCCACTGTAGAAAATATTAAACTCAAACAGCGCTAAAATAAATCCATTTATGAGAAAGCACTGAATATTTAACGTACGTGTACTCACTTTAGGTAAAAGAAAATTAAATTCAATGTAGCACTTGTACTGTACGCAAAGTAGCAAAATAATATCAATATAAATTATTATTACTGTTAGATAACTCAAACACTAGCTACTCCTACATGTGAGAAATTTTCAATAAAATGAGTAAACCCTTTTTACTCACTGTTTGTTTCAATAAGATGACATGAAAGTTATTGCACAAAATTAACTTTAGATCTGAATTTCGATAGCGCAGAAATTCTACTCGAGATAAAAGAAAATAATGATCAGATACCAACGAAAATTCACAAATTCTTGAGGAGAAAAAACCGACATATCGTATTTCGGTTTGGAAAGAAAAGTATTTTTCTGAATTCACTGTTCTGTCCATAAGAAAACATTCTATTATTCGAAATAGTAGAAATATAATTTAATCAATTTATTTCATTTTATTATTCAAGTCCAGATTCTTATTTCATAAAATAATACGTAAATCACTGGTTTACATAAAACGATTTCATTTGTAAATACAAACGTCGAAAACTTTGATCCTTTCTGACACTTCACATACACTATAAAAGGTGGGTCAGTTCCACTAAAATCACTCTCTGAACTTCAAATATTAAGCACAGCAAATTACAGATGGGCAGAGTGAAGCTCTGCACACCTAACCTGTTTGAACACAGCTTAAATGTAAAAGGTGAGAAAGAGAGATCTGGTGACGAATAACAGCTTAAATAAATCATGACATCTTCACATATAGGCGACCCATGACCTAGTTAGCCCTGCAGGTTACAAAACAACCTTGCACTATAAAATTCATTACTGCGAAAATATACATAGTGCACAAAACATTTATTGCAATCCGAAAACAGAATTTAGATATTATTAATGTCGGATCCGAAAGTCCAAAACACGAGAAAGAAAATTTATTCACTGGAATTTCAAATATGTCTTCTTTCCATTAGCCACATTCAAAGCAGACGATCTGGACGAGAAATCAAAGTCTCCAAGATCCGTCAAACTGGTTAACGGACATAGGCTGCTAATTCTTAATTTAGACTAAATTTAGGTTACCTGTGCAGGCTTACTGATTTTATACGCGTAAGAAATAATTTCGGCATAAACTGTAATTAATTTCTTGGTGTAAGTAGCCTGCTACTTCTTCATACATCTGCAGCATCTATCTACAACTGCGAGAAAACTATATGCATACTCTCTCAACAGTTGAAGAACGAGAGCGCAGGTCAAAACAACACCAGAACAGATCTCGGTTTCCAACCAAATAAACCAACAATTCTACCATTTTGGCACCCTGAACGAAAGATCAAAATTATTAGGTACTTTAAAACTGAAAATAAATGAAATATTAAGATAGTAAATTTAATAAATATTTACGAGCAAGGATTCTTCTTAGCGGGAAGATCTGCCAACAATAAGAAAACATATAACTAAGATGAGCTAAAATCCTGGTCCATTGACGGAAGCTGACACTATTACCAAATCAGAAGATGAGTAATAAAAGGAAGACTGAAGGAAGATACGTCTTAAAGTAGTTCAAGTAAGAAACCTTGCGCCAGGATAAATAAAACAAAAGAACACGAAAACATATACAGTACCTTTGCTCGAAACATAAAAAGAAGATGGTCAAAGAATATTGATGATACCGAGGTCACTACAATAAAAATCTTTAAATTTGAAGTTCGATATAGTAAAAATTATGACTAAAACAAACATAATGCAAATGAAACGGAGCTTCAAGACTGTTTCAATCCGCGGAATGTAGAAGCCCTAATAGTAGTAGTTTTGCATAAAACAAGACAAAAAACAAACTGTAAAGAAAGCATGACTACTTTTATTGCTACGTTTTTAAATGTCCTCCACACCGAATATCTTATCGCTGCATTAAAGTAGAAACCAAACTTTTAAATATTGGATAAATTTTTGATGTTCACTACTTAGCCAAACCTGTCTCCTTCAGAGCACCCCTTTCCACTGTACAAACACCACTCTCGACGTTTCCTCCTTTTCTGAAATGCCTTCTGGAACTTGTTTTGGAATGGCCTGGAACACCTGTAGCGATTTCTCCATCATATCCTCTATACTCTGGAATATGCCACCATTGGGGGATGATTTCAACTTAGGGAAGTGGAAGAAGTCGGCTGGTGCCAAATCAGACGAGTAACCCGGTTTTGGGACGACATAGGCCTGGTGCTTTACCAGAAACTCCTGAACAACGACTGACGAATGGGAATGTGCATTTTCGTGATGAACCTTGCACGGCTACTTCTCCCAGACTTTTGACCTCGTGTGCGGCACGTTTTTTCGTGATTGTTGCATAACTTAAACAAAGAATGCTGCATTGATTGTGGAGCCACGACGCACAAACTCTGAATGAACGATTCCCTGCCAGTCAATGACGACCTTTAATATCATTTTAGCATTGGATTTGCTCATTCGTGATTTTCGGGACGGTGATGAGGATTGCCCAATTCACTATGATGATTAGACCTTCGTTTACATATCACGTTTCATCATCAGTGATCACAAGCTTTATTAAATTTTAGTCAGCATTCGCTTGGCGTAACAATTCCCTAGGTCCTGACCTGGTCATCCTTTTATTCGGCTGTTAACAGACGTGGCATAAAAATGGCGGCTACAGGTCGCATCTGCAATTTTACCGTCAAAATCGTGTAACACGAACTTTATGGATACCTAGTTCAGTTCAGCAGCTAACGTAGTGTTATATAATGGTTTAAACGGACGACTTCTCACACCCTTTCCACGTGTCGGTAGATGTGAACGGCAGTCCGGATTTCACGTCCTCGGTAGAGGTTCGACCCGATTGGAAACGTCTGTATCACTTGTAATATTGTGTTTGAGTCAAACTTTTCTTACTATAGGCATCACCCAACACATCGAAGGCTTTTGTGAAGGTTTTGTGCAATTTGACATAGAGTTTCATAGATAATCTATTTTCCTGTACATTTTCATCAATAATAATTGAGACAGATGATCGTACAGAAGCCCGATTTATTTTTCTTTCAACATTTTTATGGCTTCAATACGGAATACCATTTTCTCATGCATTGGAAGCCCACGTCTTGAGTATTTTTTGAGTTTCGATAGCCATTTTCTGTTAATGTTGCTTCTTTGAACCAAAAGGTTTGCAGTTCATATAGGAATAGCAAGATGCCACATCTCTTGCGATAGAGCACGTCAGACATTAAAACTGTTCATATGGAACATCACGACAGCAACTCTCATTGGTTTCGGAAAATTTTGGCACGGTTTGTTTTATTGGCTGGCTCTTTGTTTCCAAACAACAATCTTCGTTGTTTCTACTTGTTGTTGGCGGTGCTGTTGTGTTGTGTATTGTGTGATGTACCTGTAGCGTGTCTGTTTTGGTTTCATTCAATAACTTATACTGTCCACAAGTATTTACTTCGTGCTCCAGTCGTGGATCTCTGCTCATAACTAAACGTATATCCTTGCTGGTAGAGATTACCTTGATTTACTCGTTCACAGTATCTCAGCTGAATCTTATAAACGTCACATTTACTGGTCTCAAAACCTAACAATGTTTCCTTTTAAATCTCAGAGAGGAACAAGTAACTAAATGAACAATGAAAATCTTGCCGTTTAGGCTAGAGCAAAACGCCAACAGTAGTGTTAATCAATGATTATCGAAGAATGAGTATTCTACCTAGGTATATTACAATGTTAATGTTGGCTTATGTTGGAACAACGACTCGGCAACACTGATACATTTTATGTTTGTTTTTATGAGTAGCCACGTAAACAGTCGCTACCTATATACGATGGAAAAGACAAGTGTTTTATATATTCTGATGTCTTTATGCATTAATCATCTGTGAGTGAAGTCTGCAAATAAATAATTATGTGCTATAACCGGAATCTATTCTCAGAGCTCATGATAATAAAAAAATAAATAAATAATACTTCAATTGTGTTAAGTTTAACAAGCGGATGTACCATACTCTATGGTGGTTCCTGTTAGGCGATTCGAAGAATGATAATACCAATTGTTCAAGGTATTGCTAATTAAAAAATACAAATGTCACTTTTCGAATTTATTATAGTGTCAATATTGAGAGAAGTAATTGCTGCTCAAATTACTATTATACTCTTACCAGTGATATCTACATTCTTTGGTGAGAAAATTTTCCTCATTCTTAAAAAGGTATGTAGCCCAGTCAATGAAGAGGGTGTAGAGGACATGTTCAGGAACAGAATTTTTGACTTCAGGGCTGTGTTTGGAGTAGTTAGGAGGTCAACATACTAAAAGTCCCCGGACCTACGAGGTGAGCGGGGGGGAGGAGGGGTGGGGGAAGGTCACATTTTTCGGTTTTTCGCTTATATCTCGAGAACGGTGCATCGTAGCGAAAAAGTATTTATGTTCAAAAAGAAAGCTGAGAAAATTTCCTACAAGATTGGTTCTATTCGTTTGTTCCTTATTCCTAATAGTTTTCGAGATATTCGCTTGCGAAAATTGCAAATTCCAAAAAAAAAAAAAAAAAAGCTTTTTTGCCTCACTTTTATAGTAGACAAACTTTGCCTTTTAGCACCTCATCCCTTAACTTCAGCCAAGTCCTCAGGGAAAAAAGTAGTAGAACACTAAATTTTCTTTAAAATGAGTTATTATTTAATATATTAGCTTCAACTTGTCCAAAGTTATAGCAATTTGAAATTCCACTTATTACCGTTAATTATAAGTACGATGGTCACTAAAAAGTTTTTAAGACATGCAATTGTGGGTATACATACCTTTATTTCAACTGTTACAACTTTTCAAAGTATTCTCCGAGACATTTCACATAACCTCTTATCTTCCTATCTTGGAAGCACTGGTGTCGCTGGGTTTTAAGTACTGCTCCTGTTTTTCAGCAATTCACACATCTTCAAGGGATGAAAAACTGATGCTCTGGCAGTGTCTTCTCAACACGAGGAACAAAAAAGTCTCACGGTGCAAGACCGAGGCTGTGAAACACTAAAAGAGATATCCGTAACAAAATATGAAAGAAAACACGTTTTATAGCGTACTCGTTGGTTTCGAAAAAAACTATTCATACGAAAATTTTGTTGTTTTGGCTCTCTTGGGAAGGGAGGGTCCGGCAATTGGCTCAGGAGGTGGCTTATATTGCTCATCTCCATCTATATTTTCTTCCACCTCAGTTTCCACATCTTCCAGGGATTCTGTTTCTTCAGGGATGGGTAGGAATTCTATCTCTTCAGCGTCGTCTTCCTCATTGTCCATCACGG
>JAGDQP010046878.1:0-15178 GCA_022664845.1 Lepisma saccharinum
CTTGCAAATGAGCGATTACATTGCTGACAGTATGCGGAGTACACAGGATTTCACTCTTCCATTTAATGACTAATGGACAAAAATAATATTTTGACCCGATCTTCCCGATCTTGGCGTTCCGAGGGATAAACGACGAAAATATGTTTTCATTTTTTCTTTTTCTTTTCTTTTTTCTAAATGGTCTTTATTGATGTTTTGCACGAAACTCCAGAAACAACACAAGCAATGCACGAATTAACTCCTTTAGCCAGTCGAGGGGGGTATTATTATACGTGATGTAATTTATATAAGTACAGTAGCACACAAGTTTCAGGGAGGAATTTATCAATGAAATAGATTTTCCAAAGGGAGATAAGCTTAGTAGAAGGGGAAAACGAATGACTATTTACTGTAGAAATAGGAGAACCGACTTCACCTTATTATTTGGCCCCCCCCATCATTTCCAACATGTCTTTACGCTACACTCGTGTTTCGTAACAACGCTACGAGATGAAGGACGCAAGTGATCTTACTGCGGTGATGGCTAGATTTTTGAGTGGTAAGTCTTCGTCTCGTTTCGATCAGGGTCCCTCTATCCCGAGTACTGCCTCTACACAGTAAAAAATAGCTTTGTTAGTTCAACACAATGCGGTGTTCCAGCGTGACTACCACTTTTGTGTGTTAAATCAACACAATACACGGTGTTGATTTCGGTACTGGGAGAAAAAAGTTACGGCTGCTGCTAGATTTAAACATGGGTTGCTCAGTCAGAAGTCGAGCGTCTTACTGACTTGGCTAAATCGTTAGACGGAAAGAGCACTAGATTGAAACAATAAAGAGTATAAAAAAATGTTGCTGAGCCCCAAACATAAACAAAGTTACTCTCACGACTAATGTCATGATTTAATCACTTTTCCATCGGTCACTTAGGGATCACAATCCCCATTTATTGAGAATATGTTCAATTTCTATGAAAGCTAGCGCAGTACTTGACAAGTTATGATAAGAAATCAGTAATCCTGCTCAAGTGTTTGGCTGTCGCCATCTTGCTTGCTTTCATAGAAATAGAATAATCTCAATGAAATGGGAATTCTGGTTCTCAGTTGACAAATAGAAAGTGATTAAACCATGGGATAAGTCGTGCAAGTAATGTTAGTTTGTTTTGGGGGTTCAGCAACACATATTTGATCCCATACACTGTTTAAATCTATAGTGTAGTCGTTTAATTCAAATGTTGTTTACTAAATATCGTTTACACCTAGTGCTTTTTCTGTCTGACGATTTAGCCAAGTCATTAAGACGCTCGCCTTGTAACTGAGCAACTCATGTTCAAATCTAGCTGCAGCGTAACTTTTTTTTCTCCCAAGTACCGAAATCAACACCGTGTGTTGTGTTGATTTAGCACACAAAAGTGGTAGTCACGCTGGGATACCGCATTGTGTTGAATTAACACAGATATTTTTTGCAGTGTACGTCATAAACATTCAGTAAATTTTTAATTTCAACTTTGTTGATATTAATCGCGATGTTACGAGTTCCTGGACTAACTAGAAACTTGCGTTGCCACCAGTTAACGCTTTGAATGGCCTTTTTTAACAACTTATCATCCTTGAAGATATAATGTATAGTTCGTCTGTTACAAGCTAATGTTTATTTGGTGTTCAGGTATAAGCAATGCTAGTTGTGAACTTTTAAAACGCTCTTCTGTAAAATGAATAAAATGAACAAAGAACGTTATTTTCCTACATGTAGTACCGTTTTTTTTCTTGTAGGAATTCCAAATCGTACCAGGAAATTGCGTAGTTTTTTCCTTTTGATAGAATCATATACTTTGTTAAAATCAATGAGCAACTAGTGAACCGCCCCATTGTATTCCATTTTTTTTACTCTAATGTTTATCTCAAGGCGAAAATCTGTTCCAATGTAGTTATTTTTTTCTAAACCCACATTGGTGGCCTCCAATGATTTCATCTACGTATACGCTGAGGCCTATTATAGCAGGATATTACTCAACACTTTGTAAGATGTTCGGGGTAAAGAGATTGCGCTAATTATTACAGTCAAATTTTATCGCCTGTTTTATAAATCGGAACTATGACTGAGGGTTTTCCATTCCTTAGAATAATAATATTAAAAAAGGCATACAAGCTCATCCACATAAGTATTGTTCTGCACCAATTTACTTTCTCGATCTCTTTTAGTTTTGAGGACGCGCGCGTGTGTGTGAGTGTATGTGCGTGTCGGTAAACATGAATGGTTGTGTGCTTTGCTAAAGAAGAAGTGCTTTTGGGTATCTGCTGTTTCTCTAGCGTAATACGTCACTGTTTGAAATATATAGAGAGAACTGTTTTGACTTTTACATTTTCAACTGCAGTTAACATATATTGTATTTCCGGTGTCTCTTTGACCTTCTCAAAAAGAACACAGAAGACCACTAAGTCTCCATCACTTCTGCATATTGTCCTGTTGGTGACTGCAGAGCCCCCTAAATTTCTTGTACAAGTAAAACAGCCAGACTATGTTCTGGTGGAAATAGAAGCACGTGGTCCTCTTTTGCACTCCACATTTACGTTCATCCACGGCAATTACATGGTTTCTTGAGCACGCGTCTCGTCCTTTTTAGCCGCAGTTTCTCATCCACTAGCGACAAGAATTGTCTGCGCTTCGGTTCCTTCCTTCCTTGCTTCCTTTCCATGCAATGCTTTATGGAATTTGTTCCTCTTTAGTCGGCTCACTTCCTCCATCTGGAAACCATCGGTTTTTACTGGGTTTTTACCCTTCCATTCTTCAGCAATAGGTCAGTCAAGTGGCGACAGTCACCAACTGACGGGAATCATGGATTCCTCAACTTTTCAATGTTGCCAAATCCAATTTACAGATCATCAGGAATGCGGAACGAAATTAAAACTCTATGAGAAAAAAATGTACCAACATTTTCCACGCCAGACTGCTTCCTTTTTCCATGTGTAATTTGATATTCGTTAAAACCAAATGATAATTCGAAACAGTTGGACTCCCTGAAGGAAATACTGGTAGCTCCGTTTCCGAAATAAGGAATAGTTCCCGTCTAAATTTATAAGAAGCAGAGTTCTGGTTTATTAATTGAGGCTTCTTCCATTCTGTACTAACATACGTCTTACAATTACTGATCAAGCGTAGCTCAGCGCTGGCTTCGAATTCGGGAGGTTCTGGGTTCCATCTCTGGTATCGCCCATCCTAAGGCTTTTCCACGCTTTTTCTTCCATCACACCAGGCTAATATCGGGATGGTACCTTCAAAGCTAGGCCATGGCTGACTTTCTATCCACATCCTTTTACCCACCCTGTCCCCACCTGAACCACAGTTGCCTGAGGAAGAGAAATGTAAGTAGATATGAGGTTACTAAAAAGTAGGAACACAAGACTGAAGCAAAACGTGTCAATTACTTAAAATAAATCTTCGTCACTCATCATCAACAAGCTTTTGAAATTAAACCGGAAATGTTAGAATGAGCGACTAAAACGTGGAGCTTGACGTCACGATGTGACCTCCATTTGTAATCTTCTACTAACTGGTTAGATGGCAGACTGATCAACAACCAATCAAATGATCGATGCTCGGCTGTTTCTTACCGAGCAGTCGCATGACGGATTCCGAAGTTTTGTAAGAGTGAATGAACCAGGAACATTTTCGAACGTTATCATATTACCCTTCACATTACTTCGTTTTATTATGGAATATGACACCGGCATTCCTCAAAATTGATATTTCTAGATTAATTTGTTCGTAAACAAATCGAAGCTTTATCTGAGATAAATTTTTGACATAATACTATTAAAAAAATATTTTCCCGTAGGGGGGCGCGCACTCCCCGCACCTCCTTTCTGAATGCGCCACTGAGCGGACGTAGCATAGTTGACAGAGCGTTTGTTTCGCATTCCGGATGTCCTGGGTTTTATCATAGCGATGATAGCTTTAACTTAGATCCTGTCCGATTCCTTTCCGAATCCGGGTCTAAGCCACAGATACCTATAAAGGCCATACAAAATTCATAATTCAAATTCACAAAACTTGTTTGTCTGCTGTTATAAAACAATACTTTGATTATTTTCCTCCTGCACTTCAAATAATGATGAATAAAAAAAACAACTGTTCATGAGTAGAGTTACTGGAATCAATCAGTGGAATGCAAATACCAAGACCTTTGAAACTGATAGTAAAACTGTGGAAAGTCTTGAGTCAGGCGCAAACACCAATAATATCAGGAGCATACTTTAGCTCCTAAATACCGTCCCCACGTCGTTATGCAATAAGCTGTATTATTAATCAATTTGGGTTGCATGCCATTGCAGGATACATATGCAGTATTCTCAAACTTTTATTGCTCATGGACCGACAATTTGAATTTGAATTTAATTTTTAAGCTAGAGATTTATTTGACGTTCAAAAGATGCAAACACATCTTCAAATTCTAGTTGTTTTGGAAACAAAATGTAAACTTCACTATATCGATATTGAATTGTGTAACGTCTCAAGAGTACCCTATTCTATAATGATTACTGTTCCGGCTTCTGGCGTGGGATTTGGAATATAAGCTGAAAGGCAAAATTTAGATTATTTGGAAATGACAACTCAAACAAAATAAATACCTGTATAAATAAATCATAGCCATATTCAATCCACTAGTGGATAAGGCCTCTCCCCAGAGGAAGGAGTTGGTCTACTGCTCCCACGCTGACTAGGCGGGTTGGGAGAGGAGAGCCGAAGCTCTCACTGTGATCTCCACTGTCTTTTATTCACAACAGCTCCCCAATTGTCCTCACGATGCTGGGTAACACCGAAATTTTTGAGTCCCCACCGGGAATCGAACCCGGGACCGCTCGCACTGAAGTCGAGTGCGCTACCTACTAGGCTACGCAGGAGGCTCAAATACCTGTATATGTGTATGTAATGTAGTCGCTCTACCTGAAGAGGCACTCCGTGTGTGTAAGGGATAATGTATGCAATAGGAAGAACTAGGAAGAAAACTATCGGATTCAAATAACCTGTTATTAGCTAGCCCACCTATCATAAGATATGTTAACTCTTTGGGCCCGAAAATAAGTAATTTACATAGCATTACATCGATTTATATACCCCTCTCTCGGGGGCGTTCGTTGGCTTCCACTGAGAGAAAATAGTTCCGGCGACTCAGAATTATTGATACAATAAATATTTCAAATAACAATTATTCTTAAAACATTCCAATCATTTATTTAACTTTATGAAATGAAAATATAATTTATTTATAGTCTCTTTGGTTGTAATTAGCTCTGGCGGTAATGTTGATTCGTATTCGCGCGCCAATTAAAATGTCTGTTATATACGCAGACACAGAATTTTGATGTAATTTAGATAATTACAAAACCAGCAATATAAATATCAATATAATTTGAACTATTCAAAATATGAGTTATATAATTCGTTTCGGGGGCAACATAGCTGACAAATATTTATATAATGCAACGCGCATCTCACAGGATGAGTGACGTCACACTTGTTGAACTCTACAAAATAAGTGTTAAATAATGAAATGTATTAATTTAGTAAGAACCGGTAAGTTTCGCGGATTGGTGGTTGAAAACCCAGGGCCTAAAATTGAGTGGAGTACTCCACACTTTGTGGAACTGTAGGAAAGGAGTGTGGAACTATAATTCTTAAAGTGTGGAGTGGTATTAATGTGAGTACCGTACCTTACTTTTCTCGGATTATGCATTTAAACGCGTTTAGTGTGTCAAACTAAGTCTTACTGATTCAATACATTCATTATGCAATGGGTTACTCAATTCCATATAACTGCCAGTATATGATATTAAGCCAGAGTTAATACGTATAGGTGTCTCCTAGATGGCAGGGAAAACCATTGCCAATTTTGAGGTGAAGGAACTTTTTAACTATATTTAGTTTTCAAACGTTTTCGGCTGCATTCATATAGTTTTAAAATATGCAACTAACTGCACGTTTATCTGTTGTTTCAATAGGACATTACACTTTTCCGATATAATGAAATGTGTTGTTTCGTAGATAAAAATTACACGATCCTTTGAATCCGTTATAGAAATATGTACTACCAGAGATAACATACATCAATAACCGCCAAAAATTTAGCCGAAGCACCGTAGACTCTCAACAACCAATCATAACTCAGGAAATATTATCCGTTCGTAAGTTTCATGGGAATATCCGGTTTGTTTCCTGTATTTTATGGTTTAATACAATACAATTAAATATGTATCCTAATGTGCCTTTAATTTTGTTTGCTCTGAATGCCAAAATTTTCCTACATAATAATAATAATAATATTTTTTTGGTCGCAGGTAAACATGATGTACTGGACAGAACACTGATTATATGTCAAAACAAATGCTGACTAAACTAGTTTTTCTATACTATATAAAATTTTTACCAGTGTGGAGCTGTGATTTCGTTGAATTTTAGGCCCTGTCAGAAAACCACACAAATGCAAATAAAGGTGAGGGCCACGTGTGATTTAAAAAACTGAAAGATAAAAGGAATCACTTATCACTAAAATTGTTACATTCCGCGCACTAGGAAATTTGAGTTGCTCAGTATCGAAATGGATTCAAAGTAAATGGCTGCATTTTGTGCTCAGTTGCGTAACGAAATGAGTGCGGGCCCGCCCGTAAAAGTTTTATCCGGGCCCCCTTTATAAAAGTGTATTGGAAACACAAGTAGTGTTAGTGTATACTGCTACTGACGATAAATTTAAATTGAGGCTTAATACCAAATTAAATGGGCCCCAAGTAATTGACTTGCCCGGGGCCCCGCATAACTTCGATTATTAACGACAAAGTACGGGCGTGATCATGTTTAAAATGCTTAAAAAATCGAATTTAAGTATTTTTGTAATTTTCGGTCGTAGCGCCACCTTGCACCGGATGTAGACTCTAGAGGTCGTAAGGTGTCTATATGTCAAGTCAATCCGACAACTCCATCGATACAACGGAATCTTTCGCATAACGAGTGGCAGCATATAATCCTTCTTTGGCATCTTCCAGAAGAACGAAAAAAAAAAAGAAGTTCATTTTCTTAGTAGCCTAAATTGTTAAAAATCACAGTGACGTTGAAAGGGCAATGTCGTTAACTACATCCCTTGCTAACAAATGGGAGATTCCCCTAACGTTACAAAACTGGACTCCGGATCAATCAGGTTTTTAGTTTGTGCCTTTTGTATGCAATATTTCTCCTTAAATTAGAAATTAAAATTGTATTAAAGAATATAAATCTAGAAAATCGGACGCGGGACCTCTTTTACCTGGGCTCGCCCGCATTGTGGGCCCGAACGTTACGCCATGATTTTGCTATGATTTTAAGACCAAGGGGAAAACCCAAAAAGAAACGTCATTGCGTTCATCCAATTGTGCCAGAGACTTTTAAATAGACAATTTTATAAACTCTTTGCATCTTTGAATTTTAATTTATTTCTGGCCTTCTGGCATCGTTTGCTCAGGTCGGGATAGGGTAGGTAGAGGATGAGTAGAGTAGAGGTCAGGATCTTGCTTAAGATTCCATCCCGGCATTCGCCTGGTTAAACAGCAAAAAAAAAAACGTGGAAAACCTGTTAAGATGGTTGGTTGTGGAGTTCAAATCCGCGTGCCTATACTCATTACTAATCTGAAATCCACGATGTTACCACCTGGACCACGGGGCCTGGGGCCTTGCATCTTTGAGAGAAGATAAAAAGAAGCTCTTTAATTAAATTAGGATGAGCATTGCTAACTTTATAACTTGTTATTCTCGCTTATAACTTTATAAACGTACCAAAATACTTTGTTTCGACTGGCTGTACCAGAGAGATTGAATCTAACATTAAAACACTGCCTACTTAAGACAAATATTTACTTCACGATCTAACTTTATGAGATAATTTTACAATGATAAAACATAATTCTGAAGCTGTAACAGTAAATAACAATTCTTGAACTTAATACATCACTTTTATAATTATAGGTTTCAACATAATTATAGGTGCGCGCACTGGTATATAGAAGTACGTGATTCAATTATGCAATTAAAAAATCACCCAGAGAAAATTGCTAGTGCGTGGTAGACCTAAGAATAAAATTTTAAAAGTCAATTATACAGAATTATCTACATGATAGCTCTTGGAACATTGTCGGCGTACGCGATGCATATCATTTCGATGTTAAAAGAATTTAAGAAGGGAAACGGAGGGGAAGTGACTTTAGATTTTTCAATCCGGCAAACGGAAGCGGTGGAGTCTTTGTGGCTGCAACACTGGTTGCGAGAAGTGTGTTTTTGCGGAGGAAGTGGTCTCAACGAAAAGAACGATTACCAGAACAACAAATAGGCCATATGCGAAGTTCTCAAGAAGGCATTGTGCCTGTTCCTCACACCAGAACGACTCTTGACATCTTCAGTAAACGCCGACTGCGACTGCACCCAATACCAATCGTCCACATTGTCCGCTACCTTGTGCTTGACTGCATGTTTGTGTGTGCTACTGTGGTTTCTGCTTGTATTTTTCTTCCTCTGATATTATTAGATTTCCCAGTAGTAACAAGTACTGCAATACTTAGTTATCACTTACTAGCTACACTAGTGACCGGCATGGAAACTTATTTTCGGCATTCATGTTCAAATGTTTGCTTTTGTTTTAAACTTCCCTTTTCAGAATACAGTTCTGCCTCACACGGAGTTTATTCAACCACACACTTTGCGATTATATGATGATGATGGGTGCAGAGCTGAAACGGGTCACCCGGTGCAATTTTTTGACCGGGTCACTGTGTCTAGACTTAGAACTTGATCTGACTCGATGACCCGTGGGAGTGGGGGTGAAGCAAAGATTTCATTCTTTTCTTATTATAGACTGTTGCGTTTGAACAGTCTGTCTATCTGCAGTGCCCGGGAACCCCACAGTACAAAAACATGACGCTGAAAAGTCCCTAACAATAGTTATAACATATCGTTAACCTAATAGTAAAACCACGTAACTCCGTTTTGGTCATTTTACAGGAGAGCGAAAAATGCATCAATTTTTCATTGATTATTTTGAAGATACGGTTTGAAATTCTTTATTATTATTTTTTTTTTTTTTTAGTGTTAACTGAGTTTTTGCAGACCTTCACATTTCAGTGGGAGGTGAAGCTTAATGTCATCAATGTTTTAGTGCAATATTTTGGAGTTGCGTCGTTTTTGAATTTGGTTGACGATATGGAAAAAAGACAAATATCGTCGAAGGTGTTCAAATATCCTCCCCAGAACGGGTATTCTTAATTTTTCCTTTTTTATTTGAAGCATTACATAGAATAAAATCTTTTAAAACTCTCAAAACTGAAATTATCGAAGCTTTGATTATCGGGTTGACGAGTTAACTCAGTCTGGTAATTTCGGCCAAGACCGGGTGACCTGGTTAATTGGGTCATTCGGATGAAATTTCAGACCGGGTGCCCAGTGTTCTGGTCACCGGGGCACCAAAAAAGTGACACAGTTTCAACTCTGGCTGGGTTCTCTGCGTGGAGGCAGGTCACTGGGCAATGTGAACAGATGGTGATTTGTCATTGTCTTCAATCGGATGAAGATAACGTCCTAAGGACGGAATCTAAAATTTAATGTGGGCTCCGAACCACTTATGTTCTCACCGGGAATTAAACCCAGGACCCCTTGCTTACAGAAATTAGTGAACAATAAATATACTAGGAACGAAAAGTTCTCCTCAAACCAAGAGAAAAGTTCTTTTTGAAGATATGAAAAATATAGCGCAGTTTCGGGGCTAGCAGTGTTCGAAGTGAGCGCGTCGTCGTCGTAAATGACTCGACAAATAATGACGTAAGTGACGTGTTTAGCAAATTATAATCGAATTTGCACATAATAGCCTACATCTATTTCAGTAAAGTTTGTGATTAAGGCTGTGTTGCATAGGTGGGTTTTACAACGTAAGAATTTCCTTGTCAAGAAATTAATATGGTTTAATACAGCAAGCACCGCAATCCCATCTAACAAGGAACACTCGCCAGGTGTCAGAGCCCGAATGAAAACTCGTATGTAGGTACAGTGCCTAGGTAAACCTTCACAGCCAAAATTATAGGTGATGTCGTCAGCAAATAACGACAAGGGGACCCGAGAAAGATGGAACGTAGAGAGCAAGTAAATCGAATACAGAGGACGGAAAACGCCTTTTCTTTTATAAACTGTTACATGTATTGAAAAGAAATGGCTATTAATGGATGATTCTGGATGATATGACGACAGTGATCGCCATCTTGAAAGCGGCCATCTTGACTATGCTCTAACATTTTTAAATAGTAAGTGGATGGGGATGTGGTAATTCATACCGGAATGTTCTGAAAAAAAAAAAACTATGGCGAAGCCAATTTTGGCAAAACTCTAATCCTGTATGATAAAATGACACGTGAAATTGACTCTAGAGAGAATGTCACTTTCACCTTGCATTACGCCTCCTTGAAATTCGTACTTTTCTTCCGTTAGTGTATTTAAAACTTTATAATGCACTTCATGTTGCGGCCATGAAGATCATATTTCCAAACATAACGGTGCCTCTTCTGTAGCCGTTTGCAAGATTTTTTTTTTCAGCTCGACCCGCAGGGCTGGGGAGCCATTTTGGCAACTTCCGGAGCACACTTGGAAACACTTCCGGTACAGCACGGAACTTTTGCCTAAGCAGAACACTTGAGTACGCCCACCGCTAACAGGGGGCTGCGCCTCCTCGCGGCTAGCGCCGCCCAGCTCCCTTCGGACGCACCCTCCCCCCTTGCATCCTGCCCTGGTGGGTTTATATATATATCCTAGTTTTTAGTGGCCTGTTTTAAAATTGTAAATCACAACTTTTCTTAAATTTCCTTTTGTGTATTTACATAAAAAATGAAAACAAAAAACTAATTTTCTTTTTTTTTAAAAAAAAATATGTTAAAATCGACGCCTGGGCTTGAACCCGGGACCTTTGGATCAACTTTCCGACATTTTGACCACAAGACCAAACTGCAGCTGCCATGTTAAGCGCTTCTCGCTGTTACTTATGGTTCAAGGTAAGCGAGAGTGGGCTATTCCTACCGGAAGTGTTTCCAAGTGAGTTGTAATATGGCTGCCCAGCCCTCCGGGAAGAGCTGATAAAAAATCTTGCTAGCTGTCTGGTTTTTGTTACTTCAACTGTTTCAAAAAAAATTTTTTTTTATCATCCGACTCACACATTCCCCAGGTCAATTTTACGGGTCATTTTCTCGTACAGGATTGGAGTTATGCATATACTAACTTTATCATATGGCTTTTTGGATCATTCCAGCACAGACTGATATGTCACATGGCCTACTTACTATGTAACCTTTTTGAAGCAGAGTCAAGATATCCGCTTTCAAGATGGCGGTCATTGTCGTCATATCATCTAGCATGTATCACCTCCCATCCAGTTACTATTAATAGCCATTTGCTTTCAATATATGTAACAGTTTATAAAAGAAAAGGTGATTTCCGTTCTCTGTATTCGATTTGTTTGCTCTCTACGTTCCATCTTTCTCGAGTCCCCCGGTCGTTATTTGTTGACGGCAGCTCCTATAATTTTGGTTGTGAAGGTTTACCAAGACACTGTACTTACATACGAATTTTCATCAAAATCGGGCTCTGACATCTGGTGAACGTTCCTTGTAAGTTGCATTCCTTAGCTATAAACTTTGCTGAAATAAATATATTGGGTACAATTTTGAACAAACTTAAGGGAATATGTATAAATAAGTTTTACGCTAAGGCTATCTCAAATATTATGACCTAACTATAAGAAGCTTCGACTATGCCTACCATAAGTGTAATTGCCAGATGACTTTTCTGATACATCACCCAGTATCATGTACCCTTGGCTGCCTGAAAGCCATGTAGCCAGGCCACCCAATTAGCACCTTCTTATCCTATAACGTGTCTGGTAAAGAGACCCCTCTCTCTCCTCTCCGTCTCTCCCACGTAACGAAAATCAGCAAACAACATGAGAGCACAGAATTTTCCAGATATTCATGAATTAGTACAGATAAAATGAAAGAATTAAAACGGTATGAAACAGTATATAATATATGTTGATACAGAGAGTAACTTAAACACACACAATGAAAAAATGAAGCCGATAGATGTCTGTTAGACAGACATAGATAAATTAGAGAAAGAGAAAGGGAAAGAGAGAAGAATACAGACAGACAACATTTAAAAAATATGGAATGTAAACGAAAAATCAAAAGAACCTAATATTTTAAAGTACAAGTTCCCAGAAACCAACAGTAAGATAGAAGTGACTTTTGGAATTTATGTTTTCTTAGGGCAATTCAAATATATAGACGAGTGGTTTAAAAATCCATTAAATCTCTTTCAAAATGGCGACAAAAGTTGGTGGTCAGATTAAATATTCATGATTTTTAATGGAACAGGAGAGTTCTGATACACATGTAGGATAAGGTCAAACTCTTAACACACCTGCTTTGTGTGTGCGTGGTTCGGTGACAATTTCGGTGCGGTTCATTGAACGTACTTGTTCGAAATACATTGTAACAAAACCCAGTAGGTACCGTAGGCCATTCCTTCGATTCCAGACCACTAATGCAAATCAAACCTACAATGAAAATGAATGAAAGGTGATTTTTGTGCAAAATTTTTAATAGAAAGAGCCAAGATTACGAGTCCAAACTGAATCAAAATGATTTGAAATTTGCATTTTTCTTATGGGCATAGCAAGCCTTACATGTTCAACATTTCCAACGTGAATAAAGCACATTTAATAGCATGGAAGGTGTCGGCCAGGGCCTAAATTGAAAGTACCATTCCGGCATTTGTCTGGTATGACTTAGGAAAACCTCAGTCAGGATGGTCGGCCGCTGGGATCGAACCCACGACCTCCCGAAAGCTACGCCAACGCACTACTACTGAGCTACGACGGTTTGGTAATATAGGTTTGAGGAATTTGGCATATGTTTTGGGATTTTCATATGATAATCTCTGTTTAGCAGGAATTAAATATGCCTAAGTATTATGAATAAAACCGTAAGAAAATGTGGAAATAGAATAAATATCGTCGCGTCAGAATTGTTTTATTCTGTCACAAAAATCGAAAATTGACTTTTTACTGGAAATGTGCTCTATGTCCCGTACATTTTCAATATCCAGCAAGAGTTCTGATCATATGCTTCAGGAAATATGAAATCCAGAAAATTGTTTTATTCTATGTCTCCCAAAGTTACAGAAAAAATAATTCTGTTTTATTCTAAGTTACTGCCTAATAAGCTGTCCGTGACTATAATGTTATTCTATGTCCTTCTCCAAAGAGATTCGCTCTATATGTCACGTGACAAAATGGCTGCCACTAGTATATTTTACAGAAAATGGTTGTGAGAGGAACTGCTTTGAAATCTTACATTGGAAACGCAAGTATGACGCTAATAAGTGGTGGTTTTATTGTTACTTCTTTTGTCAAACAAAGCGTGCCCTTTTAAGTGAAGTGCTTTGTAGATACAAGGAAGAATATTACGTCTATTTTAGGATAATTAAATTTTCAAGTACTGTGACCAGAGAACGTGTTTCCTTACGGATGAAGGGTGTTTCAAATGATGCTGATGATAATGCCTGCTGGACCTTCCTTTCAAAATAGGTAGAACTATAAATATGCCTAAGCTAACGCAGTTTCTTTTCCTCCCATCAAGACTGAGAAAAATTTGGTATTACTATTCACAACTCAGTATTGAAATAATGACTTGCGTTGAAAACACCGTCAAATCAGACATGATGAAAACAATGGTCATGAAAGAGATTCGATCTTAAAGTCCCTCGTTAATTTGAAATAAAACTCAGCTGTAAAAATAACCATGGACCGTAAGCCCCAATATCTGTTATGATCATCGCAAACAGTCCCAGAAAACTTCGGTGTTCTATGGAATATATATAAAAACAATTTTAATTTTAATTTTAATTTTAATTTTAATTTTAATTTTAATTTTAATTTTAATTTTAATTTTAATTTTAATTTTAATTTTAATTAACTGGCATACCAGAGTTAGGAAAATAAATTACATCAAGGACTCCCATTCAGTGCAATCCAATTCAACATGTACCGGTACGCAGGTTTGTAGTGCAAGTCCCATTGCTTTGTTTTGACCAAGCACACTTTTTAATCCTGTTGCAATCTTTAACATTACTGTTATCGCTGTTATGTTCATTTTCTTTGTTCTTCCTTACTATGAACATTTAGTTTTCAACACAAGACAAGACAGTGTTTCTTAGCTCCATTTTCTTTGTACTGAACAGATATCCTGCCAAAACACTTTGTCTTAGTGTCTTTGTAAAATAAAAGAATGATGAAAAGGTGATAAAAAATAGTCCTATGGTGCCTGCGAATGCATTTCCCTGCTTCTACCGGTATTCATGAACATTTCACTCTAAAGGAA
Organism: Lepisma saccharinum; assembly: GCA_022664845.1. Taxonomy (NCBI): domain Eukaryota; kingdom Metazoa; phylum Arthropoda; class Insecta; order Zygentoma; family Lepismatidae; genus Lepisma; species Lepisma saccharinum. The sequence continues at coordinate 14,412 of JAGDQP010046878.1, forward strand.
AGTAAAGAACTTGAAATTCTGAATATCATGCGCACTTTGACAATACTTTCCTCAATATTCAAATACATGGCGTTTTTTGTATGACATAATAATTTTCAAAACCTTAGAAGATTCAACCTGCGTTTCCATAAAATGATTCTATGCCAATTCTTTGTTTCTACAATTTCTCTGCAACTATACAAGTCCGGATTTCTTTTTCTTAAGGAAATGATACTACAATGGATGTACTTTCATACTCTATCAGCAATGTTTTATAATTCTGAACGGTTTTGCAACAGAAGAAGAAATAAACTTCAAATTGCTCTCCTGTAAAAAAAAGAGGGAAGTTGACATAGAATGAAACAATTCTCACCCGACGATATGTTCAGTCTTGTAATATTGCTGTGTAAAAGTACATACGATGGGAGTCACTATGTTCCATTGTGCTTGGTTGATATGATCGATGAGGAACCTGATCAATAGTGTTCGTCATCACAATACAAATTTATATTATGATCCGTTTCGGAGGAGAAATGCTACAAACGAATGTCAACTGAAGGAGACACGCACGCTTCGTTCCAATAAGCTAACTATACATGAACAGTTTGAATTTGAATTTTATTTTAAGGCATTTAGGCAACTTTGACTCAGGCCGTATCGATGATGATGAGAGAATTGGTGGAATGAGGAAAGTGGGCGGAAACGGGACAACCCTGAGAAAATCCAGACACACTTTGTTTGTCCACCACAAAGCCCACATGGCATGAGCTGGAATCGAACCGAGGACC
>JAGDQP010046879.1:1661-15178 GCA_022664845.1 Lepisma saccharinum
TCACGTACTATCTTTGCCAGACTAGAACGTCGGCTTAGGGAGAGAGGTACCTTCACCGTCAACAGAATCGACTGTGGTGCTCCGAGACGCGTACGAACCCCGCAATTTGAAGAGGATGTGCTTCGATGAGTGGAACGGGATCCTTCGACGAGCACCCGACGCATGGCACGTGACTTGAGGGGAAGCAGTACCACTGTTTGGAGGGTTCTCCACCAAGAACACTTGCATCCATACCATATTGCGCGAGTTCCAAATCTTGGTCCATCCAATTTTGCATCACGTGTAGACTTCTGTCAGTGGATACTTCAGCGCTGTTCAGAGGATCCTGCATTTTTTTCAACTGATACACTTCACTGACGAGGCGACCTTCTCTAGGGATGGTGTGTTTAACTGTCATAATATCCACATGTGGGCAGTCAAAAATCCTCATGGTGTTCGAGAGCGCGCATTTCAGGAACGATTCAGTGTGAACGTATGGGCAGGCATCATAAATGGACCTATAATTTGACCATATCTTCTCCCAGCACGTCCCACCGGTGCCAACTTAATCTTTTTACAGGAGATACTGCCGGAGTTACTGCAAGACATTCCTCTTGGAATCCGACAGCACATGTGGTTTCAACACGGCGGTGCGCCTCCCCACCTCACACGGGCTGTCTTAGATCATTTATACACTTCCTTTGGACAATAGTGGATTGGCCGTGGTGGTCCAAGAGCATGGCCACCACGCTCGCCTGACCTGACGCCAATGGATTTCTTTCTGTGGGGTCACATGAAGACGTTGGTGTATGATACCCCGGTAGAGTCGGAGGAAGATCTCGTGGCACGCATTGCAGCTGCAGCTGAGGAAATCCGAGACATGCCAGCCGTTTTCGATCGCGTCTATGCGAACATACGTCGTCGGTGCGAGGCATGCATCGCTGTTCGTGGGCGTTCCTTCCAGCAGCTCTTGTAGTACATTCGCTTCAAGCAATGGACTCCACACATGCGTCAGTTGGATCGTAACAATGAGTACTCTTCGGTTCGAACGTGGTAAGTGGTACGTACTGATCTAGTGACCAGTGTTTCCTTAGTGAGTGTTCAGAGTGTCTTGTATTGCAAACATACTTGTTTGTGCCTTTGTCGCACGAATCTTAATGTCCGCCGCAGGTTCTCGCAGTGCTGGTTGCTTGCGCAAAGAGGACAAGATTGCGTGGTACTGTTCGTTTCCCAATTCTGTTGTCCTTTCTATTCGAATGCGTCCTGAATTGCATACTATTTTTTAGTTCATAGCTTCAGCATACGTTTCTAGGACTCACGAACGCACGGTGAAAAATCCTTCAGACCTCCTTACTTCCCTTCACCTATCACTGCAGTTTTGTGGTACTGCAAACATTGAAACAACGTATGTCATTTCCACTGTAGGGTGCAGAAGGTAACAGGGCAATCTACGAGTTGTAGACGACAGGTTAGACGACAAAGTAATACAGGCAGTAGAACATACTATTTTGTGGGTTCAGTAACAACGTGTTACCAAAATGATTCCATACGTGTGTGTGGTAATACAAATGGAGAGTGCAAGGTGGTATGAATTGATAACACATTAATCTACCCTTCAATACACGAATCTTTCTGGTATGGTTGAAACGTATTTACTAGTAGTTATGCAATCACTCATAGCAACCCCACAATTCTCCATATCTTTGATTCTCTTTGCACTATGGAAGTGTAACAGACGAATTCTACTTTAATATTACATACTCTTTCCTTTCCAGCTCATTTTCACCCATCTTTATTTGCAAACATAAGCGGGAATCCCTCACTTCCTTTGGGGAATCCCTTGCGCAATTGTTCTGGAGTTTTGATTTTGATATTTTTCGATACAACGCATATGACTTCCTTTATGAAATTCCACGCCGCCTGTCACGGCCATTCGTCTTTGTGCTATAGCGTCTCAAAGTTCCGTGCCGCCATATTTCCCACGCCCATAACTCGTAAAGGACGCCGCTTTGTGATTTGTGTCCACACAGGTTTTTTTTTGTTTTGATGTCTACTTTCAACTCCCAAACGCTGTCATAGAAATTACGGCACACCCTGTATATATGTATTATTTATTTCGTTGCAGCTTTTCTAATGATAATGCGAATTTGCACTGAGACCTAAGAAAAATGTAACCGAAGGTAGTCTTAATATTTGATCTAAATTAAAATATGCATTTAGAGTTTCAACAGAGGATTCGAAAACTCATGAAAAAGAATTAATGTAATTTCGGTAGCATTTGAAATTCAATTAATCTAGTAAATTTTCCATTAGTTTTTCCGACAATTTGTTTGTATAGTTATGTTTACTTTAGTATAACTAACGAAATATTTTAAGAGGCAATCCTACAAAAGGTCGTTTTCCGTATTCGCTGTGTAACAATATTTTTAAAGCAGACCTAAGGTGATGATTTTTCTGTGCCTTAATTAAAATAGTATATAAATAATGTTTAATATTAGATTTCTATACATTTTCTCATACATTACCTTCATGGAATGATCGTAAAAATTTGAAGTTGTTTATAAAATAATTATTATCCATCTCTAGTCATAGACTCAATACAATCATGAATAAAATGTTCTTGTTGTAATTAACCGCGAAATGATATTCATCCTGTCCATTTCGAGTAAATTGATAAAATATATAACATAGTTCATTCTGGAACGATCATTATGGAATTCCACCTGCACTCTCTTAGTACATTTACGTTTAGCTTGAATGGAGTCCTACGACTAAAAGCTGAGAGAACCTAATTGGGGACTAAAAAAATATCAAGTGAGTTTGAAAGAAATACTGTTTTATGATATAAACGGTTGGATTTCGCTCGCGATATATACTGATTTATATTATAGTTCAGCAAGACGATCTATATATGTCGCGCAGATACTATTTACAACAGTGAAATTGGTAGAAACATTTGGTACAGGTGGTTTCTCTTCTGGTCAAAACTCTTTGACAAGTTGAGTCTACGAAAATATGACTGAAAATCATGCGAGGCAACTCTCCATTGTAGTACAGCTGAGTCACTTCTAGAATAACTTGTCATGAACAAGCGTGAGGCGTAACTTCTCCTCAGTCCTATTCGTCTAAATTGTGTTGAGGACAGTACTGTACTGACTGAGAACCACTACGGCTGAATGTTTGCGTACCTGTGTCACGTATGTGTTGTAATGTTTCGAACATCATAAATCTTAATTATCTGTACGAATTAGGTAAGGGAATAGTCAAATCAATTCAACTAGAAAGGGCAAAATACTGTTTGATATGATTGTAACATTAGTACCAAACAATATTTAGAATAAGAGTCACAGTATAACAAATTCTAGGTTTAAAACGTAAGAACAAAGCACCCTTGGCACTCACCTTTTGTAAAGGGAAGGGTCTGCAGCAACAAAGTATCTCTTAAAGTTGAAAGTTTAAAGCTAAATGATCCGTTACCTCTCCCTTGCATAGGTTGTTACACCACTTAATGAAACTCATTCTAGAATATGAATTTCTGCAATTTATTGTGATATGGCTTCACACACTGGTGTCGTTTACCTAGTAAGTGACGCCTACGTGACGTCAAACCTGATTCTATACGATGCAATATTCAGGAGCAAACCTGGATTATAAGATCTAGCTTCAAGATTATCAATATCCCTAACGCGTTTCCTTGCTTTATTAGCCATTTCTGTTTACATAATTTGAGTCTGTGCATGTGTTTTGAACTTATTTTCAGAGCAAATGTATCGTCCCTCTGCAACACAGTACAAAATATTTTATTATTTTGCATATATGTTGGATGGTATTGCAGTAAAGCTGCTATTACATTAGCACTGAAACATATACAAGAAAGTAGTTTGTTTTGTATCAATGGTTTCATGATTAATCATTTCTGAACGAATGAGTTATAACTACTTTGTTCTGTAGATTTTGTCTAACATACTGATCTTAATATAAATTTGAATGTATCCTAAATTTAATTATGCTAAGTATCTCTTTACATCCTTTCTTTTCATGTTACTTCAGCTAAAGAAACATTCTTAATTTTACTTACGGCTTTTATGAGTATTTCTTCTGTGATATTTTTCAACATGATCTGAAACTAACATCTCCCACGGCTCACAAGCATTGGTCTGAAAATACAATGGATATCAGTTTTAAACACTTGCTGTTAGCCATCTTAAAGTTTTGATGTGTCTTAATATTATTGTATTTCTCGTTCTAATGCATTTGAAATAGTATATTAAACTGTACATTAAATAAGATCTCTATTATTTGTTTGGAAAATATAGTTCTACGCTATCTTTGCATATTACCTATACTTTATATATTTACAACATTAATTCTTTTAGTTTCTTGCCTATACATCTCCCTAACCACATTTTAGATATGCAACTGTGTATTTTATTCGATATCTCCTTCACTAAAATGCAATTTTCTTAACCTAAGTGTACTCAGTGTATTATAGAACACTTTGATTTAAGGATGGGCGGGAACGTGCTAACAGTATTTGAAAGTGGCACTATTTTCTTCTACAGTGTTAACATGTCTTGACATTGCAATCATTCCAAGGAATATAATAGCTACTCTTACATGGACTGCTATCGAAATGCTACGTGGTAGTAAGTCATAGATGTAAATATGTTTGTAAGACCACCATAACGAAAGTTAGGTTTTAATTTTGGCATTGAAACTCATCGAAAGTGATCGGCAAGTGAGATAACAATACCACTAGGAACTAGACATTTTCCTTGTACCAAACAAGTCACACAAATTAATATATCCGTGATAATCATCCGCAACCTGTTCACTGCCTACCAGAAGTTACTCCTACCTGGTATCACGACCCAAATGTAGCGCAGCGTAAATTACTGTGATGGAGAATCACTTATAAAGTAACATGTATAAAGTTAGTTTCTGGAGTACTTTTAGGCTGAACGTCATGCCATTCGTTTATTACCAACTGTTAGTTTCTACATTAATAAATTGGCTCATATTAAAATTAAAGCACGTAAAGAAACGGTTCTGAATAAAATCAAGACTTAAATATCTATATTCGTTTGTAATTATATACTATAATAATGAAGTTGAAATAATAGGAAAGCATGGGTATTCAACAAATTATTATAAAGAATATATATATATATGCGTTACCTCCATTATTAACAAAATTAAAACGAGTATATAGATGAGATACATATTCATCGAGTTCTAATTTTACTTAGAAATCATGCTTTTGTTATAATTACATTATTTATGTCTTATTTATTCGTTCCAAGCAACTTGAAAACTTCATTCTTAATAACGTACTTTTTTCAATTATTGGTTTTTATATTGCATATCAATAATAGTACCTAGGTTAATATTGAGAGTCTTTTTTTTAGGTATTGCATTTAAATTAGCATAACCAGAAAATCTTATGGTGACATTGTTTAAAAGGCTTCGAATTCATTTTATAAAACATTTCATAACGATTCTAAATTGCATACAGAGTAACTATTTTTATAATTGTGAAACGAAAATTGATAGCCATATATTATAGATTAACTACTATGCCTGGGAATGTTATGAAAACAAGAACAAAATATGTTATTAGGTTTAGAGTATCAAGAAATGTGCGCCATTAAATGGTGTTTTTATACAATAATGTACGACATCTTGACCATATGGAGATTATGCTACCAACTTCATTCCAATGACAGGTAAAATTTAATGTTATTTTAACGTAATGAAATCTACAATTATATAGCAGGTATACATCTAATATTCGAATATTATAATTTCATTTGGATATAAATGTACTTAAATTAAATAGATTATATAAAAAATACAAAACATTAGTTTTTAAAACATAGTAAATAGCATTTGTTATTACTGATATATAAATTGATGTGAATACTTAATTCTCTACGAAAGATACAAGCAGACTGGCATTTTAGAAATAGCCTTGGTGCTTCCTTTTCCTAAACTGGGCAAGTGTTACCCTAAAAGAGGTAGGCCAATGACTGGAAGGTCCCGGGCTCGAGTCCTGGCAGGTGCATGGGTGTGGATTCTAATGACTAAAGGGTGAATCGTGACGGGCCGAAGTCAAAGTTACTAGACTGAGCCCATATAAAAACAGTTTAACGTTTGTTACCCTAAAAGAATAGATGCAAGTGTAGCGCATTACGTAAATCCAATTGTAAGAAGCACGAACATAAGAAAACCGATTGTCTATGTTTCATCTGTTGTGTCAGATATTGAAGGTCGTAGTGATTACTTCATTTTCGAAATAAACAAGTGTAATGCAATATAATATATATATCAGTGATCACATGATACAAGTGATCAACTCTTAACAACTAGATGTTAATATCCTGTTTAACTTAATGCATGTTTTAATTCTTTACTCCTTTATGTAACTTTGAATTACGACTTGGTTATAAGTGCAGCTTGCGGTTTGTAGCATTGTTAATTACTTCTAAACTAGGTTTGCTATCCAGCCCTTGTATATCAACTTTCAAAGGGTTCGTCCTACGAATTCCTTGTGTGTTGCTCCTGGACATAGTTATGTTATGTTATTCATACTGTATATCTATTAAACTCACAGTTCAAAATGTTTTTCGAAAATTGTATTCACCACAAAAGTTATAACTTGCCAAATGCAGAGCTCACTCGTAGCGGAACCGAGAACTCCTACATCAACCACAAGTGACGACCTATATCTTGTATTTCTCTGCAGTGATGATGTAAATTTAACTTCTAAGAGTTTCTTGTATATGAGTCGAATATCAATTAATTTCAGCCAACAAGCGTTATGGGCTCGTAGGTAAGGCATCTAGTTACCAACTACCCGACCCGTGGTCAAGTCTCCTCGCTACGATCGTATTTTTCTAAAGTGTTACCAATGACATTCGTTTAAACAAAATGTTGTTTCAAGCAAATACAAATTAAGCTGATTCGTTAGCCTAATTTTTGTTTGGTATGCGAATACGAGTATGATTGAATTTAATAGAAATGTATAATTTCGAATTTGAAAGTACTTAAATTACAAAGTTTTTCTTTACTATTTTGTAATATGTAGTTAGAAAAACTATATGTATAAAACAAAACAAATGCTTCTTTGTATCTTCCTGTTTGGTCGTTTAGAAGGGTGCCTTTTCAGGCAATGATTAGTGAGGTTCTTTCTGCAAAGAAGACGGTACCAGAGCTGAAACCAGGTCTAACCCGTCCTCACCCAAATATAGGGACCTGGAATTCCTGCCTAAAACTTGAAGCGAATGACTTGATTGACTCGATCTTAACATGAATGGCTCAGCAGTCTCTCTTGATCCAAGTATCTGCGCTGACGACTAACTGTGACTCGGCGAACCGATGATCCAGTCTTGGCCCACTTGGCCTGGTAGCTAATCATAATTCGATGAGCTAGTTTTGTTCGTTTAGTTGCAATTAAGAAATATTGTAGCTTATCAAAAGACTTGAGAAGTAAGATTATGTACGCGAACTGTATTTTTGAACGTTTTGAAATATTTTAATACGTCATCTTATTTAATAGCATTGACTATGATCCCTGCGTACTAACGTATGCACCGGTCTCTGTTCTTCATTCCAGATATTCGACTTATTTAGTGTTAATTTTATAATGAATATGTGGATGGTACTCTCTTTTTACGTATATCAGGTAAGTTAATGCTTCATGGATATTAGGTGCCTTATGCTCTTTAATGCTTTTTCAAAGTATCAGTGTAAAACCCTCGTTTCTAGAAAATTACATTCCTTTGCAAAATGGTTACGCACGTAACGAGAATTGGTCCTTACCAAATGTATATTTGATTAAAATAAAATAGAAGAATATCAAGTTTAAAAACATTAAATTTATACAGTTAATCGTCATCTAATGTACGAGGGTTATCTAGAAAGTAAAGAACGATTGCGCATACGTATTAAACAACAAAAAACATATTTACAATATTTTTATTTACAATGATACCGGACCTTATTCTATGTTTCAATGTAGTCGCTGTAGCGATCGAGCCACTTATTGTAACAAGTTCTTCAATACATTCTGCCACTAATAACTTGAACCAGGACTTGACTGCTTCTTTAAGGTCCTCATCATTTCGAAACCGTTTCCAACCCAAAAATGCCTTTCATTCTGGGAATGATTCATGTAAGGTGCACAAAGTGAAACGGATGTGTTATTTATTTTTTTAACTCTTTCTCTCAAGTCATCTGTAACGAGAGATGGCCTGTCACTTTGATTCTCATCTTGCACATTGGTTCTTCCTTCATTGAATATAATACACCATTTCCTCACTAAAGACTCATTCATTGCATTGCCACCATAAACTTCCTCTATTTGTCTAAAAATCTGAATAGGCAGAACTTTTTGTACATTCAAAAATCGAATAACATAACGGATTTCACACTTGGCGGAACTTTCAATAGACGCCGCCATTTTTAATACACTGATAGAAACAACAGATGTAACCGCTCAGCAACAAAACTCGGCTCAGACTAAGGCGGGGAGTGGAGCTGGCTGACGCACAAGGAGTCGTGGTGGTGGGGATCTGTGCTGGACGTGGTGCGCTAATGTTCTTTCCTTTCTGGACGACCTTCGTACGTCAACATTTAATTTAAAAAGCTGATAAGGAGTTTTATAGAAGCCAACTAGTTTTACAATTTACTGCCATATTGTTATACTTATCGAACGCTGATAGTTTACTGGTTAGCTGCGTTTCTATCACCCTCAACGTAGGAAGATTTTAGTTTTAATTTGTCTTTCTCAAACAAAAAGTCTCCTAAGACCAGTTAGTTAGTTTATTGACAATTGTAAGTAGCATTTTTTACAGAAATGTAAGTTACATAATAATTTTCATTGATTTAGTAAATTTATACCTTTTCATATTTCTGTTCTATGTTCACCTGTGACTAACCTTTCTTAGATTTGATTTTCTTTTAGAAATCAATCAAAGTAAATGCACCTATCTTGACACTGGTATGGGAAAAATAAATTAACTCATAATAATATTGTTCAAAACATTAATTGGATTTTACTGAGGGGTTAAGGAATTAACTCATAGTTTGTAATAATATATCCTCTAGTGTTTCAGTATTGAGTAACAGAATGTATACATATTATTAAGTGTATCATGAATAGAAAATATCCGTCGTTACTACAATTGTGGAAAACAAAGACAAAAAAGTTAAAACAAGAATTCTCAGCGTAGTAATTTGCAAAAGATATGACTATTAAATGGCTTTTGCAATCACCTGAGTTCACATATTCATCTTTACGGACTGAAAGTTCCTAAAGATAGTTGTAAAGAGACACCTTGAATTAGCAACACTTCATAATGTTTCATTTCTGTGGAGCGAACTATTATTATGTGAAATTAGCAGCTATTTTACCATACAGAACTAAAATATTAATTAATATTTAAATGTTATCTTTCAGATGATTGTCTCAACGTCTATGAATTTTGTTTCTGCAATGCAACATAGTAAACCACTAACAGATACGAAACATGGTCGAATTGGTAAACAGGATATTTACTATGAAAATCATGCATAAAGTGAACACAAGAATTTTTATCATCGTAACACTATTAAAGTATAAGTCAATACGGCTTGATGTATTTAAATTCTACTAAACACTGTAATTAGTGATTTTTATCAATCAAGTTATCCTTATTAGTTTAAAGAGGTATAAATGTTTGTACGTCAACCAGAAACCTTTTATATATTACGTATCTTTATTGAAATGTAAAGATTTTAAATTTCAAACAGGCACAATAATAAAATGTAAAACAGCTTTGCAAATATGAAGTGTGTCGGGAGTAATCAAAGAATGTTTCAAAACAAGATTATTGGGAAACTTAAGTTATAATTCCTTCATCGTTTGATGTTTAAAATGTCATCAAATATGTAATATTGTCTCCTGTGGTCATTTATGAGTTTGTTTTCTTCGTTCTCTGACACTTTTGTAGTTCCAATTTTCCCCAATCGAATGAGTTATACAGCACAAAATCTATAGAAATTGGCATCTCCGGTTTTCCCCCGACAACCCCCTCATGATATGTTTATAAACAAGCTCATGTAATTAAAATTTTACTACTGTGTGGTCAGCTAAATATTCCAATAATCGACATATTATATTGTGTACATATTTATAGCACACTTTTTATGTCTGGGTCATTCCATCTGAAATAGTCCAGAAATAATTAGCTTGGTCGCTGGACCTCTTTCAAACAATAGTATTGTTTTTAATATTTATGTCCTTTACACGCGAATTCTTAAAAGCGTACTCCAACCGATTGATTAAGGTCAGCCATTTTGTATCGCATAGTACGCCAAACTCTGCGTATACAGACGTTTGCAGAAAATGTAGTATCTACGGACTTGTTTATCATAAGACATTCAAACGAGAAACATTTATTCCTTTAAAGTCTGCATGGAAATTTAAGTATAATGCATGAAAACCGTAAAACTAATCGAACTGCGCAAAATTGTATCCAAATATGAATGCTGAAATAGAACAAAATCTGTTTATAAGGGTTGTGTTTCGCAGAGAAGGGGTTGAACATCAAAATTATCTTTTGTACATTATTTGAAAGGTGCCAGCCATATCGTTTCTTAATTATTTACGAATTTTTAACAATTAAAATAACGTATTTTGCGAATATTGGAGTCCCAATGTCTCTGGTGAGGATCAGATAGAAATCTAACTATAGCATACACGTATTAAAAAAAAAGTATGAAAACATTTTTAAAAGTGTAACATGATATAACTGTGATAGGTAACACTGAGCACTGCGTTAGTCAACTGTACCTTCTCTGTTGCAGATAGGATGGACTGTGCACTAATAATAGGGTGTGGCAGTGTGGTTGTGGAAGTTCTCCACATGTGGTCAGTTACAGTATGTATGGCTTTAAAGAGATCTAATAGTGGATGCCCGTATAGCTGGAGCATCTGTTAGCAAAACACCGAGGTTTTGCTGTGTAACAAAAGACATGGTCTTGAAGGTCATGACTGCATACATACTGAACTGTGACACAGGGACGGCGAAGCACAATAGGGATAGAAAAAACGAAGCCGCATGATTGGAATCGCCAGGTCTTGAAGCGGATTGTGACGTCGCCGAAGAAAACAGTGGCTGAGAAAGTGACTACATATCTTAATCTGTACATAAACATCCCAGTGTCATCCGAACCATTGAGGTGGGGATCCATGGGCGTTTTAAAATTTCAAGCCTCCAAATAAATAACAGACATGAATGCTGAAAGGCTACGTACATTGTGGAAAGCACCGAAAACTGGACGTAGTAGGACTCGCAACGTTACATGTGGTTGTGCGAGTCACCCTTTTCCCCTTTCCTCACCACTGAACGTGTGTTTGTCTGCAGAACACTCGCTAAAGCATACGATGTGAACTGTCTCTGACCGAATGTCAAACATGCCGGCAGCTCTATTATAGTCTGGAGCGCAGTATCATGGTATTCAGCAACCCTCTTGTCACATTACACGGTTGGGTACGAGCAGCAGTATATAGACAACTCTTGGGTAACCAGGTCCACTCAATGCTGCAAACTTTATTTCCAGACGGTAATACAATATCCATGATGATAACGACCCCATTCAAACCGCTGATTCTGTTGAAGTGTGGTTTTACGAGCACGCTGGTGGTTTTCGCGATCTTCCCTGGCCCGTGCAGTCTCCAGACCTGAATATCATAGAGGCTCTGTGGGCTGTTTTTGAAACCAGTTTTTGCCGTCGATTTCTACCTTCTTCGTCTCTACCTGAGCTTCAGGCTGTGCTGCATGAAGAATAGCTTGAAAGTCCACTCACCATCAGTCAGGACTTTTACCGGTATATTGAATGCAAACTGTATTGCATGCTAAAGGTGGACCAGCACCGTAGTAAGTCAAAAGATTCCGACTTCCTGTCTCTATTATTTTATCCAGTATCCTTTATGTTATACAAAAATGTACCAGTGCGATTAATTCTCAGGGTTTTTATGCAGAGGACATTCTCAAGTAGATATCAAAGGAATAATGTTTTTGATTGAATCTCTTAGGATCAAATATGCGCCGATATTACATTTTCCGTATACGGCTACAAACAAAAATGTTAACATGAGCCACAATACACAAATGGCTGCCACTACTGAAGCGATGTGGATAAAAATAAAATAATACCTGTTTTTAAATATTCACACATAGCGGATACAAATATTTCAATAAAACGAAAGAGGGAGAGTGTTCTAGTCTTGACCACGTAAAATGGAATGTCCCATCTCTTAAAAACGATGAAGTAATTTAAGATATGTGTCTATTTAAATCGTAATTGTCATTTACCATGCAAAATGATCCAAATGTAGTATCATAATAATTGATCCTTAGTTAATTATTAATTAAGATGAATTCCTTTACATGTTAAATTCAATGGTGTTTCACAGAGTCCACACGTCTCTTATCTGTCAGCTTCTGATTACTCATAAATATAAAGTTGCATCTGAAATAGTAATACATTCCTTATATCAATGTACGAGATCATGCCAGAATCCTAATGCAATATTTGTTACGGGTCAAAACTTTAAACAGAACCTCAATTTTATAGATACACTGAGAGAAATGCCTAGACTTTCTTGCAACACTATTACATCTAGAGGTGACATTACGACAAAAGTTAAATTATATGGTCAGTTTACGTACATTTGTCCTTACTATTCTGGATAAAAGTAATGAAGTCACTGATATTAACAGTAGTAATGAAGAGAGACCATTACATACCATGTTAAAAGCTCATGTGACAGGGACAACAGACTAGGAATACGTAGAATTTCTCCAGAATAATGACAAAATGTACGTAAACTGACCATATAATTTAACATTCTCCATAATGTCAGAACACCTAGAATGTAATAGTGTTGCAGAAGAGTCTAGAAATTTCTCTCAGTGTAGAATTGCATTGCATTATGTTTAGAATGTATCACATTGTTTACTAGATGTCACATTCATGAAAATACAAACTATACCAAGTCAATTTAAAATATCGTATTAGTTTTGGAGTTGAATGTTTGTTTAAATTTTCAATCTTAAGTGCAATTACTACCTAAAGCTTCTTTATTTTTTTTCCCAGAAACTTTGAGAAGTGCCCGTGTGTATAATGGAACTAATGCTGATCGCAGTAAGCTATTTTTCTTCTTAAATTGTTTACAAATTTTCTGAAGAAACTACTGACATTATTAATAAGTTCACTGATATATGTATATATAACCTATTAGATCAATCATAAACATTCTCCCCTATTTGTGAAATAGTGTATGCGGGCTTGCATATGATAAGGGAGCACTTTAGCGGCTATCGAGCTACTCATGCTAGCTTTAGGGTTCCTTGATATGTAGTTCATAGAAAATTAAGAAGAAAGTGATCTCTAAGCACTTTCAATTACAGCATGCCTAAAACCATAATACAGAAATTTTATAGTACAGCCCTTCAAAAGTTTAATATATATAGAAGCAAGTAACTATTAAT